>CAJDSM010018459.1:0-26492 GCA_903981925.1 Ostrea lurida
CAAGAACCACTGGGCCAGAAAAGCTTCTACTCTTGCTCTTTTGGTGAAGCAGTGCTCAGGTGAGCGATGTGGCCCATGGACCTCTTGTTTATGTTTATAATGCTCACGTAGGGTATTTCTTATGATCAACGAAAATTTAAACGTCATTTGTTGAGTTACAAGTGAGATACAGCACTTACTATTCTTCACTATCTAAACAAGGCTTGAGCCTTGTTTTTGTTTACGTATGTTGAATATGCTAGCATGCGTTCCGTTTAAAGCAGATTTGTTAATATTACAAGTTCATTCTGAACACAATCAAACAATTTCTAGTGATTCGCAAATCTCATTTTGTTTTAAACATGATATTTTCTGTGAAGCAATCTTTATGTAAACAATAACAAGGCTCGAGCTTTTTTTGCATTACAAAGACTTGTGAGCGTTGCATCTTACTTGTAACTCAACAACTGACATTCAAATTTTTGCTGACCATGAGAAATAATGTGGCTAAGCATTTTAAACATTAAAAATGCAAATATAATATTTAGCTGAAAACGTGTCCACCAGCAGAGGCTTCGATCCATTGTATTGTGTATTGCTGAACGCCCCGCCCCCTCGAAAATTAATCTCTCATATGGAGATGTCACCATTGCTGATTAGGAGCTGCACTATTTCGTCTTATGCTCGGCCCTACGGCCTTTGAATAGGAAGGGTTCTTTTAAGTGCCCAAATTTGCTGTGTCACATGGTGTCGGTTTTTGCGGTCTCATCTGATGGACCTATCCATTCATTTGCCTCCGACAACAGACGAGGAATACTTAGGAATTATTCTAACCCTGATCCTCACAGGGCGAAATAATAGTAATTGTTATACCCCCGTGATCAAAGATCGGGGGCATATTGTTTTTGTCCTGTCTGTCATTCTGTCCTTCTGTCGGAGACTTTAACCTCGGCTTTAGCTTTTGAATGGTAAGTACTAGGGCTTTGATATTTCACTTTTTCTGATGACAAGACCTCTCCGTTGGTTTTTTTTTTACCCCTGACCTTGTCGACCTTGACGAACTTTGACCTACTTTTCAAAAACTTTCACATTGGCCATAACTTTAGGGCTTTCATATATCACATGTATATTTTTATGACAAGTCTTTTCATATAAAATGGCGAAGTAACAAAGTATGAACCGTAATCATAGTCCAAAAAACACATACAAAATCGAGTGTAGGGCAACACGGACCTTCGACGAAAGCGAAGGCAGGATCCGGTGCCATGGAGGAGTAAGCATCCTCTGCTGACCGGTCACACCCGCCGTGAGCCTGTAGTCGAAACAAAGTAAACGGGGTTACCCGTCTTCAAATCTAGTATGAAAATGACAGTCTAACAAATGGTATGAAACAAATCAGTCAACATATGACTTAGTGATACTTTGTAATCGCAAACAAGGTCATTATAGCGACCTTAGAATTTGGTACCAAAATATTTGACCTTGACCTTGAATTTTGACCTACATTTTAAAACCTTTAACATTGGCTATAACTTTTTAATGGTAAGGGATAGACCTTTCACATTTTATATGCATAATCCTTATGACAAACCCCTTCCATCTGCATGTGGAATACGGGGTATTCGTGTTTCTCAAAAACATCTTGTTTTTCATTGTATTGTTAGTCGATGCAAAACAAGTCATTAACGTGCTACAGTGAAATGAAATTTTGTTTTGCGGCGAAAAATGTACATAATGACCTTTCTATGCAGATTCCAATTTCCATAGTCTTTTAAATAAATCAGGACTAGCTACCTGAAACTCAATATCATTTTCATATTTTTATTCCGATGTCGCTGACATAAATATAGTTTTGCCTTAATGCATTACATTCAGGTGCGGAGGGGTGTAATGCAATAAAGTTTGACTTCAGTACTTGACACGTTTTATTGCATTTTCAACAGTGAGATATTGAAATGTATCCGTTGAATAAAATCTAATATTTCTCACAGTGTGAAAATAACAATATCCGGTCTACTTGCCGTAATATATTCATCCGCAATACCAATGACTTAATGTTACGTTATATTTGATAGATGTCCATAAATTTTCTTATTTGGATACCCCAAAATAACTTTAGTTTCACTTTAGAGGATTGTTGGACCAACCTATCGATATATATGATAAAATTCATCACGTCTTGTAATAGATGACATCACGTTATATATTAATCGACATTCTGTGATTTGTTTTTAAACGTGTCCACCATTCTGATGGGTTTAGCTGAAATAGCGACAATTTTGCATGTTGTGGTGAGGTGTAATGTAATTTAAAACTTAAACTTAACAAGACACATATTTTCTTGGAAAACACTCTGATTGCCCACACAAGTACTCTGAAGTAGATATTAAGAGCATACTTGGGTTTCCTATAGATATTTTTGGAGACGAAGTCTTCCGACAATCCATTGGTATTCCTATGGGCACTAATTGTGCTCCATTATTGGTAGACTTATTTTAATATTTTATTCTTTTGAAGCAGAATTTGTTCAAAACTGCCACGGGATAAAAACAAAAAAAAAACTTGCAGTGTCCTTCAACCTTACATATACGTATAAAGATGATGTGCTATCAATTAACAATCATAATTTCCACACTCAAGTCCATTTGATATATCCCGAAGAAACTCGATATAAAGGTCACCACAGAATCTGACATATCTGCTTCATATTTGGATATTTTACTAAACATTGACTCTAATGACAGGCTGAAACTACTTATATGATAAGCGTGATGACTTTAACTTTTCAATCTTCAACTTTCCTTTCTATGTAGTAATATACCACTATCACTTGCTTATGGGGTGTATATCTCCCAGTTGATTTTCGATACGCAAGAGATATGTTATGCGTATGGAACTTTTTAAAGCGAGACCAGCTACTAACGAAAAAGTTGATGTTGCAGGGTTATAACGAGTCTCGTTAAAGTCATTATTTCGCCCAATTTCGCAGTCGCGTATAATGACCCTTGTTTGCGATTACAAATATATATCTATCTTTAAGTCATACGTTGACTGATTTGTTTCATACCCTTTGTTAGACTGTCATGTTCCTACTAGATTTGACTACGGGTAATTCCGTTTACTTTATTTCGACTACAGGCTCACGGCGGGTGTGACCGGTCAGCAGAGGATACATTGTACTTACTCCTCCACTTGGTGGCCGTATGGTCCTGCCTCCGCTTTTGTCAGAGGTTTGTATTGCCCTACACTCGATGTTGTATATGTTTTCTGGATTATGATTACGTTTGACACGATGTTAACTTCGTCTTTTTGTATACAATCAAAATTCGCAAATTGTTTATCTTTTCTCCTGGCACGTACCACATTTTATGTTACGTCAGGTCTAGATTTAAACCTTTGCTTTCGCAACGACTCGAAGTACATGTACAATTGTGCAAATGTCGTTTTGAAATCTGATCAGTAAAGCCCATAAATAACCGAACTAGCGATTTCTTGCTTTGCCTTGTCGATATGTTTCTGTGCGAATCATAGCGTAACATTTTCGATACTATATAGGCTTATTGTTGTGTCAGAGTCTTTAAACAGGGATAGGACAGCTAAAAGACTGAAGAAAATGTACTAAATAGAAAACTCAATTCAATTAGTTGTGAGACAGGATTTTTCATATTTTCACTATCAAAAAACGCCTGTCTACCTCGTGCTGAAGGGGTCTTTGTCGTAGTATTTCTTGGTACCCTGGGTACTATTTGAAAGTTTGAATATACCCTGTTCAATTAAAAATCGTTTGTTAATGTATCCTGGGTACGATTAAATTATATAAAAGTACCCAGATACAAATCGTGTTTGTGGCCACCACATGTTTAATTTGCTTACCAATCGCTTACCATCGGTTTTGTTTAATGATGTAGTGCTTTACATGCTCTATGTACTTTCCTCCTACAATTACCGTAGCACACATGCACCTGGTAAGTCTTGTTGGAAATTTCCGAGGTACGATTATTGTATTCCGCCCTACCCAGGGTATGATTATAATATTATGTAGTATCCAGGGTCTCATTCTAATGAATAAATGTACCCTGGATAGATAAATGGAGTACCCAGGACGACAAAGACCCCTTCAGCCTCACTCGTGAAATGAATTCTCTATCTAACAACAAAACATTGAATATACATTGGAGTCATCTCTCGTTGATCGCATCCACTATGTAAAGGCAAATATAACGAACAGTGATCAATCTCGTAAGTCCCTAATAGAATACAAAAACAGGAGTTGGGCAAACACGGACCCTGGACACACCGGAGATGGGATAAGGTGCCTAGGAGGAGTAAGCATCCCCTGTTGACCAGTCACACCTGACATGAGCCCATTCTCTTGATCAGGTAAACAGAGTACTGTAGACGTATTCAATTTTATGTTGGGTTTAATTTGGTTATTTTCGTGTCTGAAATAAAACAACAAAATTAAATCCAACGCGAATTTTATTTTCAGAAAATATTCATTTCAATGTTAGAAAATTAATGTGTGTCTCCGTTATCCGTAGTCCATGTATAAATAACATAGTTCGCCAGTACCATAATCGATAGATGTTTGATGTCCTGCGGAGGCAAAACCCGTCCGTGTAAAATTATGACAACCGTGGGTTCACAAGCACCAAGTATATTTAGGTGATACGACTCCAGAACTGCATACCATCTAATGGATTTGTTTTTCACAATACACTAGATTTCAATTGATTTTCGATCGTACTGTCTCATGCATATTAGAATGTTAGATATTATTGGTGCCGGTATATAATAGCTATTTTGTAGAATATTAAGGAAATGTGTCTAGTGAACATCGAGAAAGGTATGGACATCTACCCTAGTTCTACAGGTCTTTACGAATTTTATCGACAAACGGAATACAAAAGAATTTTAAAGGCACAAGCGAACGCAGACCACAGGATAATAAGTGGTTGATGAATACTGTGGAATCATTTTAATTCGTGGGGGCCAATATTTGTGGGTAACCATAATTTTGCTGGTTCGTGGGGTCGTAATTTCGTGGGTAATTGATAAATAATGTCAATGGCTTAATATATTTATAAAGATTAAAAGGAAAATAAAACATGTTCGTGGGGACGTAAACTCATGGGTAAGGGTGACCCAGGAAATCCACGGACATTGGTCCCACACGAACAATGATGATTGCACAGTAAGTGTTTTAGTTTAGCTGATAATTTTATGACCTATATATCGTAACGGTATTTCAGCAAGTTAGGATGGCAGATACGCAACATTGCTTGTACTTGGTACATGTACCTGTATCCTTAACACATGCATGTACATGTATATTTTTTTCATTTTTAAGTGATCTCAATCAACGAAAAATAATCCACACGAAATAGTATTCACTACAAAAACAACGATTTCCCCAACGAAATTAAATACGTTTACAGTAATCCGTAGTCAAATCAGTATGAAAAACTGCTGAACAAGCTTTCAGACAAGATTGTATTAAGTATAACAAAGAATTTGTTAGAACTTTTCACTTGCGATATTTTATTAGAAAGCGATATACTTTAACCTTTATGAAGACATTAAAAATGGAATTTAACAAAATCTGAACAGAGTTCGGGTGCTAAGTATAGTCACCAAAGTAAATCAAAAACCGAACGTGCTTTAGTTTGCCGGTGTTGTAGATTGAGCCTTCCCCCATAATGGGACTTCCCCCGAAAGCCTGGCCCTAGAACAGGATAACCCCCGGGGAAGTCTCACTTTAGAGCCAGACTTCCATGTGGGAAGGCCTACTCTATCACCAGTTGTAGAGTCAGCCTTCCCCCATTGCAGGACTTCCCTCTTCATTTATTCCTGGTAAATTACTAATACTTAAATTGTTTAGATATCAAGATCTTTTTCAGCAGGGCATTACATGATTTAAATTTTGCTTAAGTCATTCATTAAACTCAAGAGAAGAAAACGTTGAATAAAACACATTGGGAATAAAGAGAGAGTATCGCTCGTATTTCCAAATATTTTCAAAAGAATCAAAATGAGTCCAAATAACTGATACAAGTCATTCTATGTATAGAAAAAACCCCAACAATTTTATGCATTTATCTGTTTTGTTTCCAAATTTAAAACGATTAAATGATCTTTAAATTATATCCCATCTTTTTTTTTTTTTGGCCTCCTGGACAAAACAGCAAATTACTATTGTTTGTTCGGTTTGAGCATCACTCATAATGATAAATTGTCGAAATGCACATCTGGTGCATCGAAATTGGTACCGTATATTATTTATATTCCTACTGCAGCTTCTAAGGAACGTACAGTCATTTTTAAGTTGCAAAATATCATTCATATAATTTTTTTCATACTATATTCGAAAGCAATAAGCTAGTTTAGGGTGACTGTAGAAAAAAATCACCAAAATGAGTGATACTATACCTTTTAATAATTCATTTTAACTCACCAACTGAAAGAGAGAGAGAGAGAGAGAGAGAGAGGAGAGAGAGAGAGAGGAGAGAGAGAGAGAAGAGAGAGAGGAGAGAGAGAGAGAGAGAGAGAGAGAGAGGGGGGGTAGGCAATTCCAAGTCTGATAAACTAAAATTCATTTTATAGTTTGCCCAGGAGGGCATGAAAGTGAGGGTGTCCCTCGAGAGTGAAAATTCAAGAGAGTTTATGGCTCTATAGTGACTCTTCCCCTGGGCTAAGATTTATTTTAGAGCAAATCTGCAGGGGTGAAGGCTCACTCTAGAATCCTGCTTCCGGGGGGAAGGCTCACTCTAGAATCCTGCTCCCGGGGGAAGGCTCACTCCAAGGCCTGACTTCCGCAAGTTCAGTGATCAATCTCTTGAAAAGGCGAAAATAATGATCAATGATCAGCCTTATAAGTCCCCAAAAGAATACAAGATAAGAGTTGTGCAAACATGGACCCCTGGATACACCAGAGGTGATATTAAGTGCCTAGGAAAAGTAAGCATTCCCTACCGAGCGGTTACACCCGTCATGATCAGATAAACGGAGTTATCCGTAGTCAGAGTCGATGTGTAAAGAAAGGTCTGACAGTTGCTGCACGTTAGACAGCATCTGATTCAAACCAGATGACTCTGGCGACCATAGACTTTCAGCAAGACCATTGAAACGCTGGTAACATCAAATAGCACTTTAGTAGTCTGTCACGATTCCAAATCTGTTCATATGCAGAACAACTTCATGTGTTTCCGTTCAGGGACATAATCCCCATGCGTAATTGAAAATAAAACATGGCTACATAAATAATGGAAACTACCGATGGAGAAGCGTTTGTTTGTAAAGTTGAGTTGCTAATTTGTTGTTAAAATCTAAGTTTTATACGATGTTTAATTACGAAGCAGATGTGAAAGACTCTGTCTTTTATTTTATTTGGAGTTAACGTGGATATCTCAAATCGATATATAAGTGAAAATTATTTTTGAACATAAGGGCATGAAGTGCAATTCACGTTTCATAAACATCACGGTTGGAGCAGAAAAAGACAAGCGATATACTGTAGCGTCCTTGACCCAATTTTCACTTTTCTTCCTGTAATCCAGAAAACTTCCCGCCTCTACGAATAGGGTGACTACACCAATATTGTTCCTGATGTAAGTCATTTTCTCCCATCAGTTCAGTATTTATAGTCATAAAAAGAGTTTGTATTTCCCGTATTGAAATGGGTATGACATAGATATTGTTTAGAAAATTTGTGAATATAGAAATCTTAAATATAATTATGTACTTTTATAGATTTCTTTGTGAAAAAATCGATAATTTGACTCGAACCGGAGTGGATATAATTAGACTTAGGGCATTCCATAGGCACCACAGGAAGACATATAAGTGCAGCACGATTCTCTTGATTCCTTGTAAATAAAAAGGTATGAAAATTATAAAAAAAAAAAAAAGAACAAGAAAAAAAGAATAAAAAATCACACAAACAAAAATCATATACCTATCATCCATATGATGTGTTTTCCTCTCATGAGAGGTGGAAAGGGTATTGGGAGGCCCGGGAGAAAGGGGCGGGAGAAAGGAGAAGAGGGCGGGAAAAAGGAGAGAGGGGCGGGAAAGGAGAGAGGCGGGAAAAGGAGAAGAGGCGGAGAAAGGGAGAGAGAGGGGTGGAGAAAGGAGGGGAGAACTTCCAAAAGGATATCAACTTCATCTGTGTCAGAATATGATAAATAGGGGGAAAAGAACTAGAAACAGATGTTAAATGTATTAAATAACGAAAAAATCTTCGGATCAAACGCAAAATAAAATATTTTCAAAGCCATTTTCTCTAATTCGGATCATCTAAACACAAAAGAAGATTTGAACAAACCTTTGGCTTGAAATTGTATTTTGTTTTCAATACAATAACCAGCTATTAGTACAATCAGTACTTTGATTTATATCTGTATTGAAGAAACATTGATTTATTTGTATTCCTTATGTTTTGTTACACCCAACAGACAAATTTATACTATTAAATTAACGGAGTGAAATTTTCTATTCGGCTTTCCGTTGAGCCGATAATAGTCAGAAATATTACATAATAATTATATAGATGGTTGGTGCATGCAAGTACTATGAAATTTCATATAGCAATTTATTTTAATTAGCTTAGGTTAATAATTAATCCAAAATATCCTTGATCCGACTTGCAAAGTTAGGTTCCCATTTTTTAATTCTATAAGCATGCGCGAAGTCACACAGACGACAACAAATTGCAGGGACAGATCCAGGAATGTTTGAAAGGAGTGTCTACATTTGACATTTACATAATGTATTAGCAAATTATTTTAATGAAAGGGTGGTGGTGGGGTCCGACCCCATAGACCCCCCCTCTGGATAGCAATTGACGTGACCTATTTATTATGTCCCCACATGAATATGGACTGTCAAAGCAGTGGAGATGAAATTAAATGTTATGATTCGATTGTTTGCGGATTTATGAAATGCAATTTTTTAAAAATTTTACATTTTGCATTTTGACTTCGTTGCTCGATCTGTAACACTGATTTACATGTATCAGTGGAGACTGATATTGGCGAAATGAACACAGAAAGAAAGTGCACCCCATTGAACGTAGACTGAAATGTTGTTACCGATTACTTACCCCCCCCCCCCCTATACATTCGTGCATCCTCTTCAAAGCAGGCCAAAATAATGTTACGTTAATTCGACATGCCCGAAGTTACAAATTACTGGGTTTGTCACAAATATATCAACCATTTTATAGCAGATAAATTTAATAGTATACTAGTACATGGCGATTACCACTGACCCACCCCCGAACGCAGACTGCAATGCCGCGACATATTTATACGTCCCCCACATCAGATAACGGATCCAGGATTTGTCGAAGAGGGGGGGGGCGTTGAAAGAGGGGTATTACTAAAAAGCTTTAAGGTCTGTAGTGAAGCCTGGGAAGCTCATGGGCTTATAGGGCTTTTTAGAGTTAGAGATGATTAGCTATACTCTTATACATGTTAAGGTAAAGATAACGAACAGTGATCAATATCTCGTAAGTCCCAAATACAGTGGCGGCTTTAGAGGGGGGAAGGGGCCCAGGCCCCCCTTTGGTGACCAAACTCAATTATTATGTATAGATATATAGCTAAATTAACCTCTAAGAGTAACTTTAAAAAGCTCTAAAACCCGAGAGCTTTCGGGGCTTTGCCCCCTGGGCACCCACTTTTGCTTCATTCTAGACCTTTAGCTTATTGGTTCCTTTTTCAACGGACCGCCCCCTCCCCCTTTCGATAAATCCTAGATCCGCCACTGAAATATAATACAAAAGCAAGTGTTTTGCAAAATTGGATCCCTGGACACACCAGTGGTGGATTCAGGTGCCTAGGAGGAATAAGCATCCTCTTGCTGACCGGTCATACAAATAAGTTATGGTCACAAAGAAGGAGGGGGGGGCTAAATCCGTCATTACCGTTTCAGTCCACAATCATATAACACGTATGTGTACATGCATGTGGACTGAAATGGTGATGATGAAAAATGTAGCACTAAAGTAATACCCTTCCGCTTTTCTTCCAATTTTCTCATGAATAAAATAAGATGTGTGCTCGCCTTGTCATGCGGGGTTTTATATGTTGTTCATTTCAATATATGGAGCGCTTTGAATCGTCGAAGAAAACAACTACCTGGATTCAAATTTTCTTACATGCACACCTGGCATATATTTTAAATTCAGACACAAAGTGTGTGTGTGTGTGTGTGTTGTGGGGGGGGGGGGTCCTGGCTTCCACAAATTAATGAAACTAAGATTTAGGATAACATTTACACATTTCATTTTCTATTATTTGTATCGCCCCCTTTTTGTCTCCGCTGTTCATTGTCTCATTACAATCACTTCGCAAAACTCAAATGTCTCTGTGAGGATTCGGGTTAATATAGGTCTTACTTTTCCCGTAAGAAGCGACTAAATGGGGCTGCCCTTCAGGATGATACCATAAAACTGATGTCCTGCATCGCATCACACAGGTTGTGACATGATAAAGATTCTCTCCTGCTCAAAGCCATAAGCGCCAAGCAAAAGACTTAAATTGCAGCTTTTCACTTGCAATGGTGACGTCTCCATAGGAGTGAAAGATTCTCAAAAGGGACATATACAAAATATACAAATCTTTAGATTGTTACATAATTTAGAAGTTTGTCCCCCCCCCACACACACACACACTTTCTGTGATTTTTAGAAGTTTGCCCCCCCCCCACACACACACATTCAGTGTTTATTATCCTTTTGTCACATAATTTAGAAGCCCCCCCCCCCAACTTTCGGTGATTTTTTGTTTAGAAGTTTACCCCCCCCATTCGTGTTGTATTATCCTTTTTTAATTTATTTTTTTTTTTTGCTTGTCACATTGTTTAGTAGTTTGCCCCCCCCCCTCTTCGCTAGCCAAGGGTTTACGATCCGCTCCGCTTCTCAACAAGAAGAGAAGCGGAGCGGATCGAAAACCCTTGGCTAACCTACACCCCCCCCCTTCAAAGACAATCCTACGCCTCTGCCTTGGTCCTATAAGAAGGATATTTTCCAAATTATTATGATGTTATTCAACGGATGGCTTACATAGTTCTTTACATATTATTTTGCAATATCAGAAGCTATGGAGGCTATATTTATGTTCTTAGTAAATCTGGCCAAGCAGTTCGTTTGTATAACCTTGATGTTCAAAAAACAACTCACTTGCCATCAGTTGCACAAAAATGGAATAGAAATATTAAACAAACAGCATGAAGTTCGCTTCAGCGAGCGTGCAATGTTTTCATAACATTACTCACCGACTGGCCATTTGGTCTCAATAGAACGAATACTGTTTTGCATAACAAACTCAATCCGATTGGTCAGTGCTACCGGCGGTATTGTCGGATAGTGCTTTGTTATGCAAAACAGTATTCATTCTATTGAGACCAAATGGCCAGTCGGTAGTAATGTTATGAAACATTGCATGCTCACTGAAGCGAACTATCATATTCTGCTGTTGTTTTAATAATTCTAATTTACATCTAACTATATATTGAAAAGCATTTATGGTCATATAATCAAATTACACATTCGGATATGGTTTAAAAAGTGAGTAATCTAATAACAGAAGATTGTTAAGTGGGAGATAGAAGACAAGGGGCGGGAGAAAGGAGAAGGGGGGAGAAAGGAGAGGGGGCGGGAGAAAGGAGAGAGGGGGCGGGAGAAGGGAGAGAGGGGGCGGGAGAAGGGAGAAAGGGACCCCCCTTTCCACCCCCTCTTCTCATAGGCCTGTGACAGGAATTCTTTGCGGTTTTATATATATATTATAATATATCATTTGATCACCTCTAAAATATAAGATCATATACGTACCAATTTTGATGCACCAGATGCGGATTTGAAATGAAAATAAACATATTCAACGCATTTACGTGCAAGCAAACATTAGTTAATCATTATTAAATCAATCGTTAAAGAAATTGACATTGGACATTGCATTTATTCAGAAATATTTTCTCTTCAGCAGCATTCTCTCACTTATCATTTATAATGACAAAATTCAATATATTCCATGCTAAACTGATGTATTATTACATTGTATTTGATAGTCTTGTATAAATTATCAACATCATATGAGAATATCATACCAGTGAAATTAACAAATCTTAAATGTATAGAAATTTTCCGGGGGGAAATGAATATCAACTAATTTTATACCTTAGAAACTTTAACAAGTGTCTATGTTTTTTCTATGTAGTGACGTTGAAATATTGTGTAGTAAACGCATTTAAGGAAAGTGATAAAGAAAAAAAAAAAAAAACATGAAAAAGACATATCGTAAAGTGCAGTCACGTGTTTTATTTTCTATCATGTAATTTTTGTGCAAAAGTTGTTGCAATTGTTTTCAATTGTAATGTAACATGCTCTTAATTGATTTCCTTTCCTCGTACGACAAAAAGCAAAGATACTTGATATCACATTATATTGATATTTCCAACTCGTGATTATATTTGTTTAACTAACTTCATTATAATCAATTTTAATAAATTGCCCAACTCTTGTTTTTGTATTCTATTTAGGACTTACGAGATTGATTACTGTTCGTTTTCTTTGCCTTTACATTCAATAGCACCCATGAGGCTAATACATCAAACATTGGTGGACTGTATTTTCTTCTCACTTGCGTGATGTTGTTACAAAAGTAGAAGGCTCATCTTACAGTTAACAGATTCCGGCGTCAATTCAAACGTACATTTTAGAAGTTTAATAGATACTCACTGTCCCTTGTCAAGCGATTTTCATTAACTAGATATCATGGGTATATAGAGTAGGACCATACAATAGATGCCCCTTATCACAAGAGACATTTAAATGATAATCAATTAAAGTGGGTACGCTCAGTAGTTCCGTTCTTAGGGAAATATTTTGAAGAAGACAAAGCATTCAATGTTGTGAAAGAAAATATGTAATACATGTACTAATTTTAGTGCACCGTATGTGACATATTCAGAAAACGTATTTCTCATCAGCGATGTTTGAAGCGTAAAAGCTTGAGAAGCCAATGACAATTTAAACAGTTTATGGAAAAATCCTAAAAAGTTTAAACCTGTACTCCTACATTTCAGAAACTCCCAAACCTTTGTGACTTTATATGGGAATATATTTCGTATCAAATCGGGACCTGTAGCAAGGCACCGACTAACCGGGTTTATGATATCCCCAGGGACCAACGGGACCAACGGTGATATCCACTAGGACGTATGAATGAAAATATGTGATACCAATTTTGGTGGCCCGTATGTGACACATTTCGAAATCAGTGATGCCTAAAGCCTAAAAGTTTGGAAAGCCAGGGACAATACAAAAATGACACAATAGGTGCGGGCCCATCCGGGGGTGACATAAACAATAAAATGGCGAAGTAATAAAGTATCAAACGTAATCATAGTCCAAAAACCACATACAAAATCGAGTATAGGGCAACACGGACCTTCGACAAAAGCGAAGGCAGGAGTAAGCATCCTCTGCTGACCGGTCACACCCGCCGTGAGCCTGTAGTCGAAACAAAGTAAACGGGATTACCCGTCGTCAAATCTAGTATGAAAATGACAGTCTAACAAAGGGTATGAAACAAATCAGTCAACATATGACTTAGTGATAATTTGTAATCGCAAACAAGGTCATTATATCGACCGTAGAATTTGCGAAATGATGACTTTAAACGAGATTCGTTATAACCCTGCAACATCAACTGTTTGGTTAGTAGTTGGCCTCGCTTTAAAAAATCGTCATACGCACGGCATGCCCTTGCGTATCGAATCAACTGAGAGTGATACGAGTAGTTAGAATTTATCCCCAGAATAGAGGTTCCGTGCTACCACAATAGCAACTCAGTATTTTGTAAAAGATTTCAAGAAAACAACACATTCAATGTTTTGGAATTCAGCTGTTAGATCTGCTCCTATAATCACAACACTTATAAACGAATCAAAGGGTCTGAGTATCGTTATAATGTAAAACGTACTATGCAACATAAATTTTGAAATTGCGAAATCTTAATTGCACTTGTACGTTTTACTACGATAAAACCAGTGCTGTTGTTTTTTAAACGTGCAGGTAGCTACCTCATTAAACACAGTGTGTCTGATAAGAATCTATTAATAGTATTGGAAATTTTCAAGAGATCAAAACTAACAAAATTCCCCTTTACTAAGTATATACTCATTTCATAACCGTGGTGCACCTGTAATGATGGCGTTGTTTATCGTGAGTATTCATTCTTTTCGTTTAAGTAAATCTTAATGACCTTTCCAGCATGTTATCAATATGTGACATTACAAACGTAATTCTGGAATACACAAATTATTTTGTTTTTAGACGCCCTATAAACACTAGCTTACAGAGATCGACGCTGAGCTCCTTTCTTGTAAAAACATCACGTTACAATTATTAATGTGACTGTACCTGTCGTGTTTAGTACAGTAGTCAGTTTTGTTGTGTATTTTCGTCGGATTTTCTTGGGGATTTGGAAAACTATACATTTTTGACAACTAAATGGTATAAACAATCAGAAAACTAATGTTTCCATTTGCACAGGTATCCACATGACGGCCATTTTAGATTTTTCAAAATGGCTGCCGGAAATTGCATATTTGTCCATTTCTCAGCTTCTAAATGTCACTGAACGTTGATGTTAACGCCTAAAAGTACATTTTCAGGGGCGAGGAGTCCAATAGTACCAAAATAAATTGGCTATCTTTGACTAGAAAACCTTTTTGGCACCGCTTTGTTTGCTTTACTATTCTTTCTTTGTTCCATTGCTTGAATTTTCTCAATACAGCTGCATTATTAAAATTGATTATGGATGCTTGGAGGAAAAGAGGAGTGTATTGGATGCACATATTATTCATGTAATTCATTTCATGACTGCAATTGATGACGTGGTGTTTTTGTCTGTCTTTGTAAGCTTGAATGACGAGGGATAAATCCCAAGTGCTTCAGGGTGGCAGCAGACGATCTAGTCAATCCCAGTAGTCCATTGACTGAAAGCAGTGCATACTCTGTAAGTCAGATGATGCCAAGAAGGGAATCCTGGTCCAGAATCACCGCATATGAGCATGTATACTTGAGATTGTTCAAGAGAGGGCCAACCTGAGTGATGGAGACTTTGTTAACGTCCAAAGACGATTGCAGAACTCCACACCGCAGACACTGCACGCACATGATGCTGTCTGGCATCGCTCTTGTCACTCGAATGCCACCAACAAGGACCAAATACAACATGCAAGAGAACGCTATACTCATGGAATATATACAGGTCACTACACTGCCAAGAAGCGTGGACAGAAGAGAAGAAGCACAGAGCTTGCTGAGCCAGGCTGCTCAACATCAGATTTTCCCCACAATTCACAAGGTCCCGAACGACTCCATTAGACAATCAGCTTTGCTTCTTCTGCCAAGCAGACAATGACGAACAGCTCTTCAAGGTCAGGAGTGAGAATGCTGGTAAGACTCTAAAGAACGCTATGGAAAGGCCCCGAAATCCTGCACTGAAAACAAGGCTGAGCACCAGCATCTCAGAGGATGATGCACATGCAATTGATGCGCGATACCACAAAGACTGTTGGAGAACACATCTCTTTCATGTTCTCAGAGAATCTAGTGCCGGCAAGGGTATAAGTACCAGTCAAGGAACCGTACTGCAGAGGGCATGCCTGCTTGAGCAGGTCAACATTATGTGGATACAGAAAACCAAGCATTCTAGTACCTCTCCATGGATGACATTGAAACAAAATATGTCAACATGCAGAAACCTTGGATAACCATGTACCTGCATTCAACAGGAAATGGCTGACACATCTGGAATCTATTAGACAAAAAGACCGCAGGAAGTCAGCAGTACTCTACTCTCCAGAAGCATGTGACAAAGAGATGGTTCATGATGCAATGACAGCTGATCACGATGAGAAAAGCATGAAGACAATCTACAAAGCAGCACAGGTGATCAGAAAGAGCATTGCAACCTTCCAGAAACCAGATCCGGAAACAAATACCATGCGGGTATCGAGCGACATTCATGATGTTTCAGCCGAACTGTACACCAATATCCACTGGATAATGGTTGGACCTGCTGAGAAGCTGGAAACGGAAGACAGTACTAGTGTTGTTGACCGAGTAGCACTCACTGTGAGCCAGAACATCATGTATGAATTCAAATCTAGAAGACAGGTCAAGTATAAGCCAAGCAGTGAATCAGTAGCATTCAGGTCGTCCCATGCAAGGGAAAATCTACATGTCCTCGGACTGGCACTAATTGTTCACCATGACACACGCAACAAGAAGCTGATGGATCTTCTCAATGCTCAGGGTCATTGTGTTTCACATGGACGTGCTCTTCTCATGGAGACTGCTCTTGCGAATGCTGTTGTAGAGAACACCAGAGAATTCCAGGGTCTCTATGTTCCACCGTTTCTGAAGAGAGGGGGCTTTGTGTTCTTTGCTGATAATAACACAGATTTTGCAAAGACACTCCAGATGGGAAAGGAACCAAGAACGGAACGATCATTGCCGTGTATCAGAAGGACGCCCCTTCTGGAGAACCGATCGCAGAGCACGTGGCCATAGGTGAAGCCAAGAACCAGACAGTCACCCCATACCATCCTTCACTGTGATAAGCCAAAGCCATAGCATGCAAAGAGGACAGAGCAGTTCGCCATCAGCAGGGAATCCCTGTATTGTACAAGCTGACACAACTGGGATAGTTTGTCGCAAATGCGTTATCCAGGAAGACCTTCGAGCAAGATTCCAGGCTGGGAAGGGTATAATTCATTGCTGTCTGAAAGCCGTCCCTTGACAAAGGTTGGGGCTTTGCCACTACTCCCAGAGGTGGCCCACAAGTGGTCCACTCTGCTGACTCTCCTCATGTAATCAAACATATGGCAGAGAGTGATAAGCTACCCCCAACAATCGGCAGCCATCGCACACCAGGGTGCACAGTTGGGATTCCCTGGATAATGGGTAATTCAAAGACGCAGATGGTCGGCTGAAACCTACTACCACAGATGTTCTCCCAGCTCCAAAAGTTATCGTGGAGATGGTCAGATACCAGTGCAAAGCAGACTGTTCTTTTGCGAGATGCTCCTGCAGAACGAGGAACTTGACCTGCACAGATCTCTGTCAGTGTGGCAGTCAGTGCCAGAATGACGAGGACTCCCTGAACAATGCACATTTAAGTGAGGATGAGGATGATGACGATGAGGACATTGTGCAGAAGCTATCTAGACTGAGATCTCACATGCTCACTACATGTGACCTACAAACGTGATTTTGTACCTTTCTGTCTCTGAAATATAAACCTGTTTTAATAGTTCTTTTAATGTAAAATGACTACAGCTTCAGTTGGCATTGAGTTCTGTGGAAATCGTCTTTGTGCTCACAATAAAAGTAAGTCTATACAGCAACTTGTTGTTTGGGTCAAAGGTAGTCACTTTACTTTGGTTTCGTTGGATTCCTTGTCCCTTAAAATGTAGATTTAGGTGTTGAGTTCAAAGCTCTATCTTATTTAGAAGCAGAGACATGGACAAATATGCATTTCCGGTAGCCATTTTGAATAATCCAAGATGGCTGCCATGTGGATACATGTGCAAATAGTAAAATCGGTTTTCTGATTGCTTATGCCATCTAGTTTTCAAAAATGTATACTTTTCCTAATCCCCAAACAAATCCCACGAAATTGGAAATTGAAACACAACAAACCTGACTACAGTGGTTTTATCTTCCATACTCTGCTTACCTGTATTATTGTTTGTATGTTAACTTATTTGTCATACAGTATTGATGCCATTCAAATATCATTTATCTATAAATAAGAATGGCTATTGACGTTTTTCTATTTGACATTATGTACAAAGGCGACGTGTGTAACTTTTTATCTAAAAGTGGGTATTTATATCGGTGTCGAGATTGAATTTGTATACGGGTAGTTATCTAGTTGCTCAAGAGTTTAATATTAGCAAAAACAAAATCCTAAACGACCGAAACCAATGAAAATCCTCTTCACTAAATATACAATGCAATTGGTTACCGTGATGCTCTAGTAATGGAGACATTGTTCATTGTGAGTATCTGCCTTTTTTCATTCTATACTGTCATATGAATAGGCTTTACGGAATGTTGCTATTGTACTCAATTTAAACATATGGTTCTGTTTATTTGTTCAAAATACAAAAATGTAATTTTCTTTTAGGCAATATTTTTTCTAAATAATTTTTCAATTAAGAATGATGGATGTTGGGAGGTTTTTTAACTTGAATTTAATAACATATAAGGGCAAATATAGCGAACAGTGATATACGACGTTTCTGGCGCTTTCTATGAAAATTACTTTTTTGCCTCCTTTACATGAAGAATTTTTGATGTTTACTTACATAACCATTCCGCATTCTTAACTCTAGACAAACATGCTTATGTGTTCTAATATCTTTTGTAGAAAAGGAATATGGTATAAATGAATTGCACATTTAATGTCACAAAAAATATATATAATTGTCAATATATAACGGGAACGACTTAAACATTCACCATAAAGATTAAAGATGGATATCTAATACTTGACATTAGTTATAGCAAAAAGAATTGGAAGTGCTGTCTCTCATTTGTAACTCAGCAACTGACGTTCAAATGTTTTCCGACCCTTTGAAATAACATAATTGATCACTTTAAACATTAAAAATGCAAATATAAAATTCAGCTCAAAACGTGTCCATGTACCTTTAAATGCTTGACATTTTGGGTACCTTTAAAGTGCGAAACGAAATCGAAACGAAGCGAAACGAAATCTACGAAACGAATCGAAATCCACGAAACGAACGAACCTCACCGAAAGGAAACGAAACCCACTGAAACGAAATGAAACCTACCGAAACGAAACCCTATACCGAAACAAAGAAAAACGGAACATTGTATAACCAAACTATTTAATTGATAATAGCAATAAATGGCGAGCATCTCAGTAATACGGTCATACAGGAAGTGTGTCATTTAAATGTAACGATAATTCTTGATCTTATTCAAGTCAGTAAGTAAACATCTTGTTTTTTGATTAATTATTTTTTGAATAACAGAGACTGAATGTTAACAGCCAATACAAAATAGACGAGATCTTTCACAATTTCTACTGAATGTTAAATAGCCCTTAGAGAAGAGGCCTGTGTCATATTTTTGTCTTCTTTTTCCCCTTCAACCCTCTGCTGTCTGCTCGCTAACACCTCTGTTTCATCAGTCACGTTTAAAGACAACATATCGCAAATTCTATGGTCGCTACTACGATTAAGTCTGCCAGTATGGCTTGACATTGAGCGAATGTCTGATGTGTTTCATAGCAACTGTGCTGTATAATACATGTACAATAATGAGATATTTCAATATTAATTGTGTTTCAGAAACCATATTATCCATTAGTTATATCTGGTTAATAAATCCCTGAAAGTTTCACACCAATTCTTACATAATTCAGAAAAGCTCTCTGAATTAAACACCAAATCGAGACAATGGGGGACGATCCAAGTCTATCTGTTGTGTGTTTTGACCCAAAGAAGGGAGAAGAGAACTTTGCTCGACTTTGTCAGCTCTTGATGACGATCTGTGGTGACACCCTGAGGGTGGTTTTATCTCATCATATCAAACCTGGCGACTTGAGATCACAGTTAGACCTCAATCAATCCAAACTTGACAGAATAACAAATGCACAGGAAAAAAAATTGCTTTACCCGCCTCAATCTTCCACTGGAAATAGCCCACCAATCAGGTCAAAGGATTTAGATATATCTCTATTGTATAAAATTCTAAGAAATATCTGCAATATCCCAAAACATAGGGCTGGATGGGGAAACCCCCCAGACTTGGGGGATTATACACTATCTGCCTGTATAGAGAGAATAAGGCTACTACGGAATTCCATATCCGGTCATTCCACAAATGGAACGATTGATGATGTACAATTTGAAGATTACTGGCAAGAATTGAAAACGTCCGTTGTGGAGATTGAACAAAATATAATCGGAAGTGACAAGTGCGAGAGAGGGATAGACCATTTACATGACTGCAACTTAAATCCAACAAAAGCAATGGAATATGTGGCCCAGATCCGCAGAATAAGAGGTAGAAAATAACACAGTATATGAAATTTGTTCTTGATTTACATCTTGCTGCATAATATATTTTCGCATGTTGTTTGTCATAATTTCCTGATTGCATTCGTTTCCCTTTTCTGCTATTTTGTAGGAGAAGTAGTCATCAAACGAGGTAATAAAAGCACGATCCATTTATATTTATAAATACTACTTACCTAGTTCTATTTTAATTGTTTTAGCTAAAACATCGTCCACTGAAATACTCTATTTTGTTCTTTGTTTCAGAGAGAATCGACATGGTTGAAAATACATGCATTGAAATTGGCGGTAAATATATATTCTCCCTCAAGATTGAAATATTTCATTACTACTATATCCTAGAAACTATTACGCAAACACGTTGTTTAAGACACTTGGTGTGTAAATATGTATAATATAATTACAAAATTATTGATTCGGTTTATTAGATCTATTAATTTGGATTCTCTTTTTTATGTGTACATGTACCACAGAAGAAATTGACGCTAAAAAGGGTAGGTATTAATCAACACGAATTCAGTGTCATATTGATGTATAAATATTAAACTGTTTACACTTATGTCTTTGTTTTCAATCTTTAGTTCAGGACTATCATTTTGTTGGTTGTCTATTTACTTGTTAAATGTCCAGTCGAGATTTTATTCACTCATAATGAGGCGTCACCTGTTGTAGATGATGTACCACAAACTTAGATTTATTCTTTGTGCTCAGGGGCGTGATAGTGGGGGTTGGTTGGTGGGTTGCTTATATCTTGTTTAACGTCCCGCTCGAGGATTTTTCACTCATATGGAAACGTCACCATTGCCAGAGAAAGGCTTCGAAATTTTGGACTTTGCTCGGTGATTTAGTATGACATGGAGGATCCTTATCGTTCTATTCCTGCTGTGACATATGGCCTCGGATTTTCATCCTAAGGACCGGCCGATTTATTCGTCTCTTACGGCAAGCATGGCTTAATTAGGGTCTATTCTAACCTAGATCCAGGGCAGGCATTGAGGGTTCTGAAGCGTGTCAAAATCTACAGTGACACGGGACTTCCCTTTTTTAAGGTAATATAAGAAAAACACGTGATTGTCGCTTCTAACTGCTGAGCATTGGTGAACGAGCAGTGACTAGGTATTCTCATGTCTTAGGTTTCACGCGCTCATGCCACATGCAAGGCTTTAATCCACAACCTCCCTTTAGCGAAGTGAAAGCTTTAACTGCTACCTAATACCACGGCCTGTGAAGGCAAAATCGTGATATGACAATCTTTATCAAAACATCCTTTATTGTTTTGATATTTGTTTACAAGATGTACAATTCCTACTTTGGACAGAGCTCAAAGAATGAAAATATGTTACTTTGCAAATTGTTTTAACAATTACTTAATGTATTTCAAATTATGGAATCATTTCAAAATTTCCAGTTTAGTTTATAATTTTTGATAAAAAAAAAAAGATGTTCTTCAAATCGTATATTCTTTTTTTTACTATAGCTCGACTGGATAAAGTTGAGGAAAGTGTGTCTGACATCAAAGGTGAGTCCTAATTAACGAAAATCACTAACTCTGACAATAAGCTCTGACATACTGCTTCAATGACATTTTATAGCGATTGAAATTTAAGCAAGTATTTGTGAGTGGAAGATATCTAAGCCATTTTTCCTGCTGTACAATATACGTTAGAGTGAAAACTACTCTTATGGGTTACGTTTTTCTCATAAATCAAAATATAACATGGTTTTTGGGCTCTAAAATGTTATCCTTCCCATCTAAAGTTACCATATCATACGTATGGAATAGGTATGAGGCGAAGATATTAGCTTTCGAATTGCGGGTCAAAAGGTCAAAGGCTAGGAGTACTGGGCATCGAAGTAGCAATATGGTTTCCGGGCTCTAAAATGTTATCCTTTTGACCTTTAGTCGCTGTATCATGCATGTAGACAACCTCTGAGACGAAGGTGTTTCCTATTGAATTTAGGATCAAAAGGTCAAATGTACTGGACATCGAAGTAGCAATATAATTTTCAGGCTCTACAGCATTATCTTGTCAACGTAAAATCACCATATTATTAATCAT
The DNA here is from genome assembly GCA_903981925.1 of Ostrea lurida. Classification (NCBI taxonomy): domain Eukaryota; kingdom Metazoa; phylum Mollusca; class Bivalvia; order Ostreida; family Ostreidae; genus Ostrea; species Ostrea lurida. The sequence goes on from CAJDSM010018459.1 coordinate 22,170, forward strand.
GGATTACTTATGATTTGATATGGAGATGTGCCCTATCAAATTTGGGCCAAATTGTTAAAGGTCAATTGCACTGGACAAGGTAAAGGCAAAGATAATGAACAGTGATCAATCTCGTAAGTCCCAAATAAAATACAAAAAAAACAAGAGTTGGGCAAACATGGACCCCTGGACACACCAGTGGTGGGATCAAATGCCGAGGAGGAGTAAGTATCCCCTGTTGATTGGCCACACCCTCTGCAAACCCATAGTCTTGATCAGGCAAGCGGAACAATCTGTAGTCAAATCAGTGTGTGAAAAACGGCTTAACAATTGCTATGAAACACATTGGACAGCATTTGACTCAATGGTAGGTCATACTGGTAAACAAAATCGTTATAACGACCATAGAATTTACGAAGTGCTGCCTTTAAAGGTGACAGCTGAAACCCCTGCAACAACAACTTGTCTGTAAGTAGCTTGCCTCGATTCAAAAACTGACCATATACAGAACAAGCTATTGCGTATCGAATAAGTTGAGAGACAAACACACCATATGCAGGTGATGATGGAATATTGCTACATAAGTATGGGAAGTTGACGATGGAGAAGCTGAAATCGTCCCGTTTGTCATAACGTTGAGTAGTTAGCTTGTCGTTAATGTCAATGTTCAATAAAATATCCAAGCAGAAATATGGTTGCAGGGCTCTAGAGTATTATCCTTTCCACCTAGAGTCACCATATCTTACATATGGACTATCAATTAAATGAAGATATTCCTTAGGAAATTTGGAGTCAAAAGGTTAAATGCAGAGGACATGGAAGTAGCAATATGGTTTCCGGGTCCTAGAGCATTTAACTTTCAACTTAGAATCGCCATGGCATACATGGGTCAAAGATGTTCCTTATCAAATTTGAAGTCAAAAAGCCAAAGGTCAAGCTCATTAGACAATAACGTACAATGTAGCAATATGGTTTCCAGTAATTTTTTTTGTACGATTAACATAACAATAAGATAACAACACCCTTTTGGGATATTGGGTTATTCTTAGTAATCATTTCTCACAGTACTTTGTATCGGGACAGAGTAGAGTGCAACACATTAATGGCATAAAATTAACCAATGATAAATGTTAAAAAGCAAACGTTTATGCACATGCTACTAATTGCTTTCATATATGTTTTTTTTTTGGGGGGGGGGGTGATATTGTAGAGCTTTTGAGTTTTGATTTTGTTGTTGTTGCTTTTAGTGTATCAGTCATTGTCTTCCCGTGAAGATCTCTATCAACACCGAAGACAATATCCTCTGATTAAATCAAAAAACAAATCAATCAGACATGTTATCTTTACATGTATATTTGTATTATCTATTTATCTTAGGTGTAATTATTCCCCGTCCCGAAGGTCGAAGCTATACTTCTTTACCCCTGACCGTCATATAGTCAGTCGCACATTTCTGTTAACCATTTTCCCAACATATTTTCAGAAACTATTTTTCACTTATAACCAATATTTTGCATGAACCTTCATATTGGTATGGTGTATAGTGGGGGTCTATTTTTAGATTAACCGGAGATCTAATTTCTGTTTGTCGAGAACTAGGAATTATGTACAGCTATATTGACAGATTTGATAAGCTTTCAGCAGGTGTATCACTGGTGAGCATTACCTCACAGATTTGTTCTTATTTTATTGACAAAAGAAAAAGGAAGCTGTTCAATAAGATTGGGAGATTATGTTCTTGTAGCAGAAGAAACTCCACTTAGTGACAGTAAACCAGTAAATAGCTCGATTACAAAAACCCCAAAACAGTACCTTGTTTGCAATGTTGTTTTGTACAAAGACTTTTCAATGTCTAAATACCGCGTAATCGTTTGCTAATTAAATAAAATGTGTTTGTGAAACACTTATCACCCCAATCTGCACACACCAGTGGAAGGGGATTATCATCAGTATTGATTGATTGATTATCTATTGTTTTCTATTGGCCTTTAAGCAGGGAGTGATCTATAACTGTTGTTCGATTAGTTTCATCATGTTTCGTGATCAATGGTCGTGATAACGTATCAGCACTTTATTTTTGATTATCGAACACAAATGCATCTAACAACATTAATCATGCATCAAAACGTTGCATACATTTTGTGATAGAGGCAAGTGCATCGATATTATTACTTCGGACTATTTATTTTACGTTAATCATATTTATTCTCATTAATTCATAGTACTTCGGGAGAACGCACAGCAAAATCAGAAAAGTATGAATATTAAGTAATCTTTTACATTTGTATTTATTGTTTATATTTATAGTTTGTTTCTAAAACATCAGTATGATTTAAACATTAAAGTCCACTCTTATTGTTATCTTAACATAATATATTTACATTTACTGTTTAATCCTTTAATAAAAGCATTAGAATCTATTTTGATGATATGTGCTCATAACTGCAAAGACCGATTCACCAAAGTTGGTTTGGGGTATGAATAACAGACTACTTACAGGGTTTTAAAATATGTAAATATATGAACTGTTTTAGGTTGAAAATGCATAAAACTGTTGACAATTTGATGTTTTTATTTTGAAGAAAAATTATTAAATACTTGGGTTATCATTTTTTTTTTTATTTGCACTCCATTTTGTCGTGTAGGATATAACATCATGTGTGCGTAAATGTCATAATTGCGTATCTTTTCTCGTGTACATTTCATTGTGACGTAACAATTACTTACCTAATGGCTGTTCCATGAACCGCTACTTCCCCAAAGGATTGAGCGGAAAAGTTTAAAACATATACAATAAAGGCACAAACGAATACATCTTCTAAGAATGTAAATATAAGCAATAAATCATGATTTATTGAAAGATGTAGTCTCATAACGGCAACGGTGTGTGCAAACAAATCTTCATAACGCGCTAACGCGCGTTATTCAATGTGTGTGCACACACCGTTGCAGTTATAAGGTTACATCTTTCAATAAATCATGATTTATTGCTTAAATAAAACTTACTTTATGCATATTGACCTCTTATTCGAGTGTGAAATTATGTTGCATTTATTTTCAAGACATCGGAACTGAATGAAATTGAAATTTCACAAATAGCATTCCACTATTTCCTTTGGTAGCTATACTCACAGCTGCGAAAGATGAGATTCTGAGAGAAATGAAATCATTCGAGACAAGAGTACATCAGAAAATAAGCGGTATGTTTACAATTCATGAGAGAGAGAGAGAGAGAGAGAGAGAGAGAGAGAGAGAGAGAGAGAGAGAGAGAGAGAGAGAGAGAGAGAGATTGAAAATCACGATCTTTTCCACATTTTATTAGTGGTATTTATACGCAAAAGGATTTAAGCTATGATTTTATACTTTATTTACAGATTCCAAAAATTCTGACAGAACTCCGGCTGCAATCTTCGAAAGTATAGAGATTTCAACAATAATCAGATTCAGAGGTGTCCTTTCTTGTACGGTCATGAGTACAACGGTTGATAACAAATGTTGGTTGCTTGCTTTCTTTCCTGGACGAAATTCTTCATTGTATTTTCTTAATGACAGTAAGGTCATCACAAAAGTTGACATACCGGATCAGTATTGCAGTATTTCACTCTATAGCAATATTACAACAAACGACAAAGGAGAGGCCGTGTTTATCAGTGGTCAGTCAGTGATAGCCGCTACACAGGACGGCACTGTCTATGAGTTATTTGATGTTCCGCTCTTATACCATTCTCCAAGCTTATGTTTGCTTCATTCCGGTGACTACATTATTGTAGATCGAGGAATGTCCTCTTTTGGATCTTTATATATCGATAGATACAGTAGAGATGGTGTTCTCTTTTGTACTGTTACAACAAACATAAATCTTACTGTTCGTGATATCCGTCAAAACAACAACACAGACATCGTTATTGCTAGCAGTAACTATACCTTGAATGGAATTCCTGTTGAGGGAGGTTTGTTAATACATGTTCTTGCTGCTGATGATTTGCGCTTAAAACATCGTGTTCAACTAACAGAGTCTGGAGTGGTTGTTCCTTGTATGAACAGTCGTAGTGAATTATTGTATGGTCATGGACAAAATATAGACTTACTGACAAGTAGTGGTCACTTGGTTAAGACTATCTATACAACAAACAAAGATACAAAAATAGTAAACATTGCTTCTAATGGGAATGGCACCGTCTGGATCCTTTATTATTCTAATGAAGTGGAGATTATCAAATTGGAACTCTGAAAAGAAAATCGCCACATTCCGTGCTGGTTTAAAAACAGTCTTAATTTTCGAAATACGAAAAATAACGTCTTGATGATCCTCTACCTATCAATTTCCAAAATAATATAATTAAA
>CAJDSM010018459.1:26517-41251 GCA_903981925.1 Ostrea lurida
CTGCATTATATCTATGACCCTGGGTCGAGGCCTCTGCTGGTGGACTGTTAGTCCCCGAGGTCTCTACAGCCCAGTTGCTATGTACTATGTTACTAGCTTGAAATACGGATATGTATTATTTGCAGTGGTAAAATTAGAAATTCATATCAAAATTAAGGATATCTCCCTCAGGCATAGCTCTGATCCTTCGAAGTATTGGTTCCAATCTTTGGCACTACATTGTTCACTTTATTAAAGTTTTACTTTCATGTTCGGATTCCAACTTTTTCGGTTTGAGCATCACTGAAGAGACATAATTTGTCGAAATGTGCATCTGGTGGATCAAAATTGGTACCGTATATGATTTTATTTTTATTGTGAATTAGTCTCGTTTTTTTCACGTTGACTATAACATGCGAAGATTTAGATTTAGATTTTCTGAAACCTTGCCTACAGAATTCAAATCATTAAACACTAAATCTGTGACAAAATATGTATATTTGTAGATCATCGCACACGTCACCGTGTATGTGTAACCGAGCAGCAAGGAAAAAGAATGAAATCAGCTGATGTTGTTCTATTTCATATTTAATAATTCAAAGAAGGCATTGACCTAAAAAGAAACAAATTACAAATTGTATTGCAAGCAAGAGAATATGATACAAGCGTGTACCTTAAACTCTACCTATTGCTGTTACCACTTACGCCAATGTTACACCCAGATATTTATCGCGAATTGACAAGATTATTTATCACCACGAAGAAGCACAGCACAATTTTTTTTCGTATCAACATGATGCATGTTAACAAAAAACAAGAATATATGCCTGTACGATGATTAGCAGAACATAAAGCCCTTTTGATGTATACCTCTAAAACGAATAACAATGGTCTTATAAACGACCAAAACATTTGCTACCATTAGAAAATTCATTATAGCTGTTAAACCATGATGGTTTCAAGATGGAATATTAATCAAATAAGTGAGTATAAAGACTTTAGCATTAATTCAATTAAAATTAGAAGTATTCAGCATAACAAAGAAAGGCTATGATGCATTGATAAAGCTGTAAATTAACTGAGTAATCAAGACTAAAGGGTTTTGAAATATGAATTCTTACATTACCACTAAAAGATCTTTGTCAGCTGACAGTATAGTGCATTTAGAAATCCTGATCTTCCGAAGATAATTAGGATATATTGCATAGCCATGGATTTTAACAAGAGTAACTGTGTTTATAATCGTCGAATATTCGAATATTTTAATAATACAAAATATGGCGAGTAACCTTAATCAAACTAAGGTGGTCTAACTGTTTTATTATTGGTTGAAATGAAATAATAAAGGGTAATATTATAATGCATTGACAATGAAGGTACACACATAGATGAATAATGACAAGCAACAAGAGCTTTTACTCAGAGGAAAAACTATCTCATCCGAAAATCATATGCGCAAACAATTTGTGGTCAATTCAATATTAAAATTTTACTTTAATGAAAACGATATGAGAAAACAAATAAACGGAATAAATACAATAGAATATTGAGCTCCACTACATCAACAATTTTTTGCGAGGAACACATGCGTCCAACACTCGAGAATCAAGTCAACTATTACAAAGACTAGATCACAAAGTTTGACTCATCACATTAGCTATCAAATGTCATTGAACCTTCTATTTATTATAGAATCGTGTCTCACACTTTCTAAAACGAGAATAGTTGGAACACAAATTTATAGTGGTCGAAATCTTGCTTCGGACAAACCGGGAAAACCTTTGACGACAACCGTTATTTTGATAGAACCCGAAACAACAGTAGAATATAGTATATACACAAACTCTCTCATGATCAATAAAATTTGTATGTCAATTGAACAGCGCTTTTTAGCAGACCTCGAACAGTATCAAGTGAATTTTGAGCGCGAATTGGCACCCGCACTGAATGTTAATGGCTCCGATAAAATAGGAGAATTTGTGCAGAATACGTATGCGTGCCTAGTGAATTGTCGGAGATCAGTCTCTTTCAATGGTTGATTAGAATTTTAATTGTACCACTGTACATAATATACAGAAATAGATGGCACGATTTCTCAATAGCTTCTGTAACTAATTGTCGTAAACTATTATTTGCAAATCCTTCACGAGTATTTAGCTCCCTAATAAACCACAATGCAGATGCTTAAAATATGCGCATATATATCATACATACAGATGGTAAAAGAATTACACTACGTAACGAAATGTCAATTTACGCACATAGATAGAGAATTCCTGTACGTATCAGTCAATCAGACAGTATTTTACATGATAAGAGTCATCTCAGGAGAACTCAAACAAGATTAGCAATTAATTGTGTTTTTGGTACATAAGACTGTACCTGTCGCAAATTAATCTAAAGCGCTGATATTAAAATGTTATCCTATTATACATGCAAAATAATTATTTTTTGTGTATGTGTCCTCGCTCTGGTATGAGAGGTAGGTATTGACAACTGAAGAAGAAGACGAGTTCTCTTTGCAGTGCAGACGACACTTGGCATGTTCGTAAACGGAGAAGATAGTGATTATTTGTAAAATTGATCCGAAAAAGACAAGGGATTCCGGTATCAGTTGGCACGATAGGAAGTAGGAAAGTTGAGAACTTGAGAAGAATTATTTTGAGAACTGAGATTGATCAGGATCGATAGGAGAGAAGCGTAGAGACGGAAGGATACTAAATTCAATTATTGATATGTTTGTACATGTTTATGTCAGCATTAGTGCGATACAAAAAGCTTGTATAGCGCATCGGTACTTGCATTTTCAGACTAAACTTTTTTTTTGGCAAGATATAGATTGCGTTTTTTTTAACAAAGCCCTTGGAAAATATACTTTATACAAATTACACTACAGGAGCGAGCAGATGTGCCACACATCTCCTCTGCTCTCCAAGATCGTGCAAGGTTTTATATACTCACGTTATGGGGAGTACGTTTCACGCGTGCCGCGCTAAAGCTGGATCTAATAACAATTCTGTTTTGCCATGGGACGTTATTCAGTTCCTAGAATGGACGAAGGTTTATTCCTCGTTGTCGAGAACATAATCATTTCCGCCGAGTCTTTCTAATACCAAAATCCAGTAATATGTCCTATCTAATTGATATAACATAACTACTTATTTTTGATAGTAACAAGTGAGCTACCTCTAGTCTCACTTCAACACTGACATAATGCTTCATCTTAAGATAGTCGTCATATTTCATAATACTTTATTCTAATTATATTATGATGACAGATGAGTGCATTTTACAATGATGTAGCTTTTATACATAATGTTATTAAAACCTTATAGCTTCAGTTGTACCAAGTTTGGCCGCCCTGGTGGTCATGACACACACTATCCTGCTGTAGATAATGTCTAAACACTGCTTGAAATTTCATCGACCATATTTTTGAGCCCGGAGGACCTCGAAGAGCAATGCAAAATTGGTACCGTATATGATTTATTTTTATGTGAATTAGTCTCGTTTTTTTCACGTTGACTATTAACATGCGAAGATTTAGATTTAGATTTTCTGAAACCTTGCCTACAGAATTCAATCATTAAACACTAAATCTGTGACAAAATATGTATTATTTGTAGATCATCGCACACGTCACCGTGTATGTGTAACCGAGCAGCAAGGAAAAAGAATGAAATCAGCTGATGTTGTTCTATTTCATATTTAATAATTCAAAGAAGGCATTGGCCTAAAAGAAAACAAATTACAAATTAGAGAAAAAGACATTTTACACTTCGGATTACAAAAATCGTTGACAAGTTACCAAAAATACAGCACACTTTGTAATGGAAAAAGAATACGTTCGATAAAATTAACCTTTGAACTCACGAACAATTCTAAAATTACTTAAACAACTTTAACTGCAAAAATACAATAAAGTATAAACTTTGCAATTAAAAATAAGTATCACATACAAAAGCCATTGTAGTAAAGTAAGACCTAAGTAAATATAATTCTTACATACCACAAGATGTAGCTGACATAAGTTGGATCTATCTTCCGAGAAATGTATACTGCTCTGATTTAACAAAGAAATCGCGGTAACTTTAAACTAAATGTGTAAACTTTATTATTGGTGAAAGAAAATAGGAATATGCCAATGAAATGAAAGAACCAATGAAATGACAGAATAAGACTTTTACTCAGGAAAACTCAATCCGAATGCGCAATAGAATTTTTTGTTCAATTCAAATATAAAATTTTATTAATGAAACGATATGAGAAAACAAATAAAACGAATTAAAATACATATAGAAAATTGACATTCATACTATCACATATGGGAAATCTGTCCAACACAGAATCAATAATATTACAAAGACAATAACAAATGCTTCACATTAGCTATCATGTCATTGACCTTTATATAGAATCTACACACTGTAAAACGAGAATAGTTGGAACAAACATGTTATAGTGCAATCGGCAATGAACACCTTTTGACGCAGACTTATTTTAGCGCAATAATATCACCTGGTCAATAATTTAATGTCAATGAAAGCCTTTTAGCGCACAATTTAATTTAGCGCAATTGCACGTCTGTGCTAATGGCGCTAAAATGAATGGTGAGCTAGATATTCTCGTTTTACGGTATAGTTACAGAAGATGATGAATCATATCTTTAATGTTTCGTAAACTTATTTGCAATATCCTTCACGAGTATATTTGCTGCCCTCTAAACCACAATGAGTCTAAACAATGAGCATATAATCATAATACGTGTTAAATAGAAACACCTACGTAACGCTGGAAATGTCAATTTAACCAAATTTGTATCGATCATCAGACAGATTTTACATGTAAGGTCACCAGAAACCAAAAGTTGATTAATTGTGTTTTGCTAAACGTCCTGCTTCATTATCAACCTCTGAAACAGATGTCACCATTGATCATAATTTTTGTTCTGTTCTTGGTAGGTGTTTACAGTCTGAAAGCAGACAGAGTTCTCTTTCGTGCCACACTTGCTGTGATACGGGATATCATATTTTGTAGAATTATCCGAAAAACAGGTCCATTCAGTTGCCTCTAAGGATAGGAAAGGATACTTGAAGATTATTCGAACTTTGATCATCATGGAGCTACAGGAAGATCAATTCTTTTTTGTAATGTTAGCCAATACAGAAGCGAATCATTTCGCACTTTTGGAAAGTTTACAACCCTTGGAAAAATATTAAAACATAGAGAGATGTCCTTATCAATGCAAGGTTTTATATAACGTTGATGATCGTCCCATGCCCTTGATAAAGTGCAATAAAATTCTGTTTATGCATGGGACGTTTTTCAGAAACGGCTTTCCTCTGGGAAAACGACGCTCAATACCAATCCGGTGTCTCAAAATAAACTTTTATAGACTAGACTAGCCTACCTGAAATTTTCAATAGCATTTTCATAATCTTTTTATTTTGATGGTGCTGGTATTATGTACATTACAATGTAATTACTTTCAAGGGTGGAATGCAAACTGATGTAATAATGTCAAAATGTTGACTTCTAGTCCATGAGCCCAGACCCCAAAATGGGGGTCATCGGTACCAGTAGAGCTAACTATTTCAAATAAGGATTTTTATTACCTTAAATACCTCTACACTTGGAATATTTATGATAACATTTGATGACACACAGCTTATGGGTCTTATGTTGTGTTAACTCTTGACATATAATGTCAGCTGTATTTCGTTAGAATAGGAACATATAGAATATAGGTTATCACGGGTTTTTTTAAAAAATGAAATCACTTATCCAATCTAGGAAAATCTTCTTGGACATCGTATCAGTTGGTTTTACATTAAGAAAATAAAACATCAAAAGTGCAATTCAATTTTATTACTAAGTGTGATGCTGACAACTGGACATTCTCTTCGTTATTCACAAACATATCTTGTTTGCATTGGAAGATATTGTTCTTCTTTGAACAACCAATAATAACATTGTTCCAGAAGTGCAAAGATCACTGTGATGCAAAGAGATAAAACAATACCATCATATCAACATTGAACTTTATTCACAAGTATTCAATATTTTTATCATAGCTATTCATCATCATTTGTTAAAAATACACCACATCTGCATATTCAAACTTATAGTCTATGATTGTTACTTGATCAAAACCATTTGTAAGCTCCATTCCAACACCTCTTCATTTGACTTCAATATACCGGTATCCTGTGCAGCCCTATTTCCTTTTCCTGCAAAAAGCCCGGACAGAATCACAGCCAGTGAATGCTTGCATCCTTGGAAGATCAGCAAAAACAAATGATCCCGAGAGAATGTAACTTTGCCAATATCCATTAGCTGGGTGCAGATGCCTGTTCCACTCCACTGGTAAATTGGTGCATTGATAGGACTACTAATTGTTAGCATCTCCGATTATCGTATGGACACGCTATACATTGGAGTTATCTCTCTTTGGTCACATTTACTAGCAATGAATAGACAGAAATTTATGCAACCGATATTGGTGTGAATGTTGTATACTTGTAATTATCAGGTTTCTAAAATCATAATTGGTTTTGATTAATTGTTTTAATGAATTCTATATTTCACATTTATTTGGCTTACCGGGCTGCTAAAATAAAATACCTGTTTCGACTCCATCTTAGGGAGCAGCCTGTCACATCACAGAACTTTCTCAGCTATCACCTTTATCTTTAATTGCTCAGCATCCGGAGTCAATCCCATAAATGTCTGCTGAGCCCTAAGTATGACAAATACTATTCCAGAGTTAATGTTTGATGTTGGTCAAGGTAATTAACTTTCAATAAACAAAGAGGTCTTTGTGTAATAAGGAAATGTAGCTAATGTAACTTGATTTTTGATTGGATTTAAACCAGAAATGTGGGTGGAGTTTACTGATTTTTAACCTTGTTATTTTTAGAATTTAGATTATCTTTATCATTTTATTCTTTGGACTTATCTTTGTATTTATCTTTAGACTTTTGGAATTATCTTTAGAACTTAACTTTATAAATATAAAATGGCAAAGTAACAAAGTACTAAACGTAATCATAGTCCCAAAAAACACATACAAAATCGAGTGTGGGCAACACGGACCTTCGACAAAAGCGAAGATAGGATCAGGTGCCATGGAGGAGTAAGCATCCTCTGGTGACCGGTCGCCCCCGCCGTGAGCCCGTAGTCGAAACAAAGTAAACGGGGTTACCCGTCGTCAAATCTAGTACGAAAATGACAGTCTAACAAAGGGTATGAAACAAATCAGTCAACATATGACTTAGTGATAATTTGTAATCGCAAACAAGGTCATTATAGCGACCGTAGAATTTGCGAAATGATGACTTTAAAGGGACTGACCCACGATTTTTCTCCAAAATTTTGTTTTTCACTTTTTATGATCAAGTTATCTTGTCTGTTATGTATAATGTTCATATTTGTTACTGTGCAGCATAAAATTGCTTTAAATTACAAAATTAGCAATTCATATTTTATTTGTAAATATAAACACTTACATCGCGCACACTGCTTTAACGTCTAGTGACGGAGAAATAAATTGCCATGTTACTAATAAAGGTAATTTTCAGTATTTACTTAATGTCATTAACGAATACAAGTTTGCAAAATTGCGAGTAACGTAATTAAGTCGAATTTATTCTCTTCCAGCAATATCAATAGCTGAATTTGTTTCAAAGTATTAGAATAAAAGTGACTGCCCATATTATGATGTTTGGGATGGTTGGATATTGGCTTAGAGAAAGTAATTTTCATATTCATGGTTAGAACTACCTTTGGAATAAATAAAATAAATTTCTTTTAAAAAAAATCTATATGTTACATCTATCAGAAATGCAGTAAATAATAGCTTACACCTCTCTTGTCCAATACTCACTGGTTATAAGTCCGATACATATCTAGCGTAAATTAGCCATACAACCGACGTGTACTCCATATCAAATATATATGATGCCACGACTCGGCTATCTCGTGGCAGACACCATGGCTCTCTATGATCTGCTCATTTGAACCTTTGATGTTTATCTCGTGTATCATGCCCTTGCGCAATTCTCTCTTTAATCGTCCCGCCCTAACTCTGAATGGTAACTGAAAGGTGAGCTGACGAACCGAGCTGATATGGTCACATGAAAAATGTACGTGACCATTCAGTCGACGAAATGTCACTGAAAGGTCACTGAAATTAGGTAACCTATTCACTGAGATTTTAACACGACATACACTGGAAAGGCTCTGCGAGTGTATCGGTTGAAGATTCAGCTCGGCCTAGATATTTCGGACTGACGCAACTTCACTGGAAATTCTCGGTAGCACCCTTGATTCATACTTCTCCTTAGTTACCTGGACAGATAAAGCACTCGGCTTCGGCCGGCTATTATAGCAAATTAGATGTGCCACCTATAGGTGAACACCATCCTACTCGCTTCAAATAAGTGATTTTACAAGGTTAAACTAAACTCTCTATCATCTCGTGAGTGAGTGCTCGAAAGTTGCATTGCTTACCTTCTAGGTATGTAAACTATATTCCAAAATAAAACCAAACACAAAATTTTGCGTTCAAAAAATGGCCCACGTCGCATTTCTCTCCAACCTCTCTTCGATACTGCGCGCCACCCGGAGTTTCCTATCTTAGTCTGTTTTGTTACCTTTACGTATTATACAGTATTTCTACTTACATACCGGCTGTAAATTCTAATTTATAAATAAATCCTACGGAACTCTTCAATTTCGGGAGGTAAAATATTGAATGCACACTGGGACTGGACCGTCAGAATTTCGAATCGGAAAAATAGTGATCGTTTTAGCAGCGTTTGGCACTTCCTCCTCACTACTCTGTAGACTGAAGTACAGTCCAACATACTAACTCTCATCATAGTGGAGAGTAGCCGAATTAGTAACACATAATTTATAACATCAGCTTACCTCCTCTCTCTTCTAACTCGAGCGATCGATGGCTGGCACGTATCACCCATGCTGGTCTCCTTCTCGTGACCTACCGCAGTCTCAGTTGAGAATTCCAAGTGGCTAGCAGCCGCCGAAGCCGAGTGCTTATTTCCAGCACACGAATATGAAATAGGGTGCTACCCGATGATGTCCAGTGAAGGCGTCAGTTCCAAATACTAAAGACGAGCTGAATCTTCCAAACCGAAGAATTACACCACCCCCCACCCATGAGCCATCATATCCCTCCATCCACACTGTGTTCATCTCCCCGAATATCCTTTTTGGTTGTTTGAAAAAAATAGAGAGATAAAATGCGACCATACTTTGTCGCCCTGTGGTGGCCTATGTCTTCTCAATTTGCCTTACGTATTTTTGGTTGTTTGAAAAAAATAGAGAGAAAAATGGCGACATTCTTTGATCAACACTCTCTGAAGAGTAGCCATCACATCACAATTAACACGTGTGATCTAACACCAGTGAAAACAATTGCACACCCCTGTTAATATAAAAAACAAACACGTGGACTGCACCTGACCACATTCAGCTGATCTACTATCTCTCTGCAGCACACTCTTTATCAATGTACTTGAAAGAGTTCAATCATTTACAGTATGTATGTACACATAATTCCGAGTCTCGTTCTCTAGGGAGAAACACAGCCGCTTATTAAAATTTTCGAGTTAAAATTTGGTAGAATTTTACTATTTTCCCACGAAAATTCTCATTAATGAATTGATACCAAGCTGAAAACGTTGACCTAGGAGAAAATATTTCCGATATAATGAATGATCAGTCATGAGCTACCCTGAAAAGTTAATGCTCATCTAAAAATATTCCTTCTGACACTGAATTAAAAAAATTGATCAACTTATGTTCCGATTGCACAACAAACAAATCTAAAAATGTATGCTTTTTTATTGACAGGACAGGCACGTATTCAATTTTTAAAAGCCCACAATACGCGGGTAATTTCTGTCGCGCGGTTACCAGAGACCAAAGCACATTTAATATACGGATGAGTGATTATCTCTGTGTTTTACTTGTTTTTATTATAAAGTCAACCCAACTCCTCCCATAATGACATCACAGTCAACCTACTAATACACGCTGTCCCTCACTAGGCAAAACCCACATACGTGCAAGACATCTTTCAACGCACTCTAACAAAGTGACATTTTGTTCCGCCTGAGTCTAATTCATTGCCCTTTTTTTATTTCAAGTCAAAAATACCTCAGTAGCTTTCCACAGAAAGCACACGGTGATTATTCATCACTTTTAAGCGTGTATTCTTGAAATATTATTTTCAAACCAACTCCTTGAACTTTTATGTTCATCGAATACAGGAAACACTTTTTGTTTACTATAAAATACCTATCTGATAGCAGAAAAATGTACCCACTTTAGAAGAAAATGTACTGGTATAGTCACGCGTATCTTAGCAGGCGCTTGTATTTCTGGGTCCACACGAAGTGAAAAATGTTCTATTTATTTATTGAGTATCATCACCATCATGCCACAGCGTATGCCAGGCCATAATATGCATTGAAAGAATTGGGAGTTGGGCTGCATATACCATAGCGGACTCAATTACATGCATAAGATGAAGTAGCTAATATAAAAGACAATGATAACGGAACAGTGATCAATCTCTGACGTGTTTCATAGCAAGTGTTAATACAAAAAGGCGAAGTTAAGCATTGTGTCAATCTGTTTTAATCAAGGGAAATATAATGAAATGATAAAGTAACATGATCAACAGTGTTCTGTTGTTTAGTTTCTATGAAATGTCTGTAGCAAAAAAAGTGGCCCTCAACAATCCTCGTATTTCGATATGATTTACAATTGCTTTCTGGTGTGTCCGGATGTCCGTGTTTGGCCCAACTCTTGTTCTGGTATTCTGTTTGACTTGCAGAATTGATCACTTGTTTGTTATCTTTGACTTTATTATTCAATAAAAAAGTAAAAATCAAAGAACAGTGATCAATTCTCATAAATCCAAGATAGAATCAATTATGTTAGTCCCAAACAGAAAACAAAAAAACAAGAGTTGTTCAAACACAAACCCATTGACCCACCAGGAGATGAGAATAGGTGCCTAGGAGGAGTAAGCATCTTCTGTGACCGGTCACGCCCGCCGTGAGCCCACAGGGGCTAAGCCAAAGCATTACTTATGCACTGCAATATCTAGAATTACGGCATGTTTTGAAACGCGTTTTTGATTTTTAAGCCTTTTGAAGCGAGTGGTAGTTTTGTCGTCTTGGTAGAAGTTAGACCCCTTTTCTTTATTCTATGGTTACGAGGGAGTTTCGGATCAAAACATGCTACGCCCCTTGTGCGTTGAGCCATAAGTCTTGATCACGGTAAACTGGCAACGTAACCCGTCAGTTCATACCAGTGATATGAAAAACGGTCGCAACAATGTGCTACTAAATACACCACTAGACTAGCATATTGACCAAATATGTCAAGTCATACTGGTAAAACTAAAAAATCGTTAGAACGAAAATAGAATTTACGAGATTGCTGCCTGTAAAAACGTGGACTGTCCGAAACCCCTGCAACAACCCTGTTTAGTAAGTTAAGCCTGCTCGATCAAAAACTAATCATACGCAGAAAACAAGTTCGTTGCCTTATCGAAAATTAAATTTGAGCAGACATACACGCCATATCAGCGTGGTGATAAAAATATGGAAAGTTGAGATGAGAGCTGTTAATTGCCCGTTATATATAATTGTTAGTAGCCGTTTATGTCTATGTTCAATAAAATATCCAAAGTACAAAGCCAGAAATATGGAATAATGTTTAATAAATTATAGATAACATATTCTGTTACAGTATAATATGCAACAATTTAAATTGCTTATAAAAATATTTAGAATTTTTTGAAAATTTCCAACCCTAAGCCTGCTGTATTTGTAAACTATAAATTGTCAAGCATCGAGTGTACACTTCGGAAAACCGAACCCGCAATTAAAGCGTGTAACCACGTGTTGGGGATGATAGCGCTGTATATAAGCGTTAATGCCTGTCGATGTAGGAGATATTGTAAACAGTTCACTTTAAGGACGAAAACATTGCCCTGGACGAGGACTTTGTATATAAATATACAGCACACATATAAGACGAAAGCGCCAACCATGCGGCGGTTCTTTGTTCCGTGTAGTAAAATGATAAAATATATGGCCACTCGTTGTTTATGTAATAAACTACTGATTAGAGGATCTACACGTACTGAAGCACAGTGAATATAGGCTTGTGCACATTTTGTATATTCCTTGTTTATTAAAAAAATATAAAACTAATTTATCTGCAACTTTCATATAGACCTAAGTGCAAATGCAAAATTAGTTCGTTGAACACATGTTTACTCCGCCAATTTATATGCACTTGTCGTCAGGTACATTGATAATCAAAATCAAAAAATATTCAACGTACCTTAATGTGTTATTCTACAATACAAATGCATATACCGGTACCCAATTTCATATGTCATAACAATACACATGTAATAATAGACCCTACGGAGAGAGAGAGAAGAGAGGAGATGAGAGATCGCGAACGAGAGAGACAGACATAGAGATGAGCAGAGAGAGAGAGGAAGGAGAGAGAGAGAGAGAGAGAGAGAGGAGAGAGAGAGCAACTGACGCTAAGATCGACGACGAACCAACGCGACGAGAATCGAAAGAAGAACGAAGAATGAAATGTTTGAAACAAAATATAGGCGAAGTTAACAATCGTGTTTTAAACGTAATCAATATCGAAAAACATACATATCGAGTGCTAGGGCAACCACGGAGCGAAGCAGGATCAGGTGCCATGGCAGGAGGTAAGCATCCTCTGCTGACCGCGTCAGCACCCAACCGTGAGCGCCTATACGTGCGAACAGAGACAGAACGGCACTCTATCCGTAGTCAAACATATAAAATGGGGTTCTGTCACAAGCTAACAATGTACATGCATAACGTTATATATTAGTAGTGCTAAAAATTTGACAGTCTAAACAAAGGGTATGAAACAAATCAGTCAACCATATGACTAGTTTGGAACACAAATCTGTAAATGTTATTTATAATAATTGTTCATTATATTCGCTTTCCCCTCCTTTTTCAATTTAGGGAGCCCAAATAGTTTCTTTTTTACTACCTCTCTCTCCATAAAAGCTAACGTTTATTGATAACTAATAAAATTCATTGGTAATATTAAACATATTGAATTTGGAAGGGTCAAAGTTATGTCCTATCATGTAACTCATGTCTGAGATTCCAAATTAATAGTTACCACTGCCGAAAAATACGATTCAGCTGGTAGGACAAATAGCCTAATTTCATTGTTGTATTATGTAATGTTACACTGGGGAATTTCATTTGTTGCAATAATCACAATGATTGTTAGGTTTAAAATTCATTGTCACCGCTAAATTTAATATAAGTTCAGCACACCAAATTCCAATGCAAACACAATCAAAACAGAAAAATGTTCCTTTCGACACAAATTAGTAATAAGAGTGAACAATTTTAAACAATTCTAAATAAAGGACACCACAGAATCTGACCGATATGCTTAATGTTTGAATTTTACTTAAGGTTGAATCCCACCCTCAGTGCATCCTAAGGAATTTATGTGTTCAAACCTTAAACCTTCCTTCTTTTTACTCATTAAATAGTTAATCTCATTTAATTATATAAAGAAAATATGTATGTTGCCACCTTTTTTAAGATGTCAAATCATACCAAAACAGATAGTAAGTTTACATTCAGAAAATTCGCACATTCTCTTTTGATAATGTTATCGTTAGAACAGAATTGAATAAATAAATAAAAATGATAAATTGTTAAATGTTAGTACACGTAGTTTAGAAAAACGATTTAAATATGGACATAAAATTTAATTGTGGCGATATTAGGAAAATCAATGTAGGAGTACATCTAAGGCAGTTATTGCCCTTGACATATATTTTTTAATCCGGCTTATGATTAATTTCACATTATCTATGGGAAGATAGCAATTTTTCACTATCGAAAGTTCTACCAAAATTATTTATTATATCGGTGATTGAAATTCCTTTAGAAGAGTTATTTCTATCATGTTGCAAGTTTTAATGAAATAAAAGATTTTTTGAAAAACCTATGACATATTAAAAAATGGCGAAGTAACAATGTACTTGAACGTATGAGGGTGGTGCAACCTCTAATAATTCTGACTATAATGGCCAGACTGATAACTACATTATATTGAAAACGTGTTTGACCTTCATTTGCAATCGTCAAACTTTCCTTCTTTCTATGTAAATGTACCACTATCGCCTGCTTATGGTGTTGTGATTCGATCACGGCAAGGGAATGCCATGCGTCATGATTGATTTTCTAAAACAGGCCAACTACTAACCAAAAATGCTTGATGTTGGAGGTTATAATTGAATTCTCGTTTAGGACGACCCAGATTTTTGATCAAAAGCTTTTTCATTATTCTGATGTTTAACATGGAAAAACACTAACTCATTATATCGTCTACATTAAAATTTGGGACCATTAAAGAGATATTTTAGCCGCTAAACTCTGTTATACATTTTATAAACAAAGACTCGAGTCTTTTTAATCACTGGATACAACCCTACATTTGGGGTGGCGCGTTTAAGGCAACATTTGCGTTGCGGTTTCCGCACAGGAAAGAATACCAACAAGTAGAGTAAACATGAAAATTGCACATGATCACGACTTAAGTCAGGAATATATAATTTGCGCAGTCATCCCCGGTTTCTTGCACACAGGAACACCCACCCCAGATGTAGCGTTATGTAACAAGG
>CAJDSM010018459.1:49777-74753 GCA_903981925.1 Ostrea lurida
CATTAAGCATATCTGTCACGATTCTGTGGCTACTTCTTTCATAAGGGGTCCGTTTATTCGCCTAGCTCAGAATTGTTTGTGTTCTTAGTCCTACTTGTTTTTCTCTATTTTAAAAAGTGTTACATATCTTATTTACTAAAATTGTGTTGTCGAAGGAAATCATTTTTTTTTTACCATACTGCATATTGTGTAATTCTACTTTAGGAAGGTATTTGTGATCATACCAGACTATAACCAATCAAACATATCGGCACACTTAGCATATATTCTGTTGTCATTTGTGATTATTCTTGTGTGCTGAACTTAGATAAATAATCTAATTATAATTTTACTTCGGTGGAATTCAATGAATTTTAAAAATCGTAACACATCGGCACGTTGAATAAGTATTTTGCAAAATCAAGATAATTCGCCCAGATGAACAGTACAGTTAAAGGCACAACATGAAACAGCCTATTGTGTACCTATACGACAAAACTCAGTACATGACTCGTATCTTTAAACCTTGGTCGCTATGTTGTGTAAACCTATTAATTGGGAATCTTCATCCGACTTAAACGACGAAGTACATACGCAGTCGTAGCAGTCCGACATGAGCTGTACATCCAGCGACATCCTCAATCTCGGCCGGTACTGGACGGGCGCCCTTCCACGGAGCTCCACGATAAAAGAGAAGGTCGCGGGTTAGGACATGAACTTGACCCCTTGCGACTGACACAAGAATTTCAAATTTTTATTTACGTGACCATAATTCTTAATTAGTTACACTCTCTAATTGAACGAAAAATCATACATCGCATCATCCGTTAGCTTGCGAAGGTACTCACATAGTGTGTTCTATGAGCGAACTGGGGATTCAGTAATTAAACAATCGCAACACCTATTCTGACGTTCGGGCCTAATTTTGAAAACTTTTTAAGATTCCAACACTATAATCGTTGATACATTATTATGGAATATACAAGATATTGAATTAACATGTTTTAAAAGGTAAAGCCCAAATGATTATGTTTCACTAGAGTCAATAGGGAATTGACTGAATTTGATTTGTTCATTACCCTTTGTTCGGCGGGAACTAGTCATTTATCGGCTTAGCATGATTACGTTATTGATTACATTGTATACTTTGCGCCCGAGTCTTATAACCTCACAAACACAATCAATGTGACGTCTTTTACAGTGATAAAGCAAGTAAAGACACACGGGTGTCGTGTAACTGGTTGAATAGCTAGGCGGAACTAAGGAAGTCAAAAACTGGGAAAAAAAATTCGACTCTCATCACGGCGGTCACCCCAGACGGGACGAAAGTAGTACGAACAATACACACGAACCGTCAGCAGGAGGCGATGCAGTTGAGAGGGTCAATCGAGCTGGGGGCGCAAATGGCAAACTAGTAAGCGTAACCACTCGCCTAAAAAATAACGCTTCTCGTGTGTGACCTGAACTTATCCTACGACCATGGACACGTCAAAATAAGTGAAAGTGGAGGTGAGAGTGTACGGGCGGTTTAAGGGCCTTGCGTAGACTAATTTAATATTGTGTTTTTGTGGGCGATATAGGTCTCGATCAGGGAAAGACCCTGAGAATCACCAACCTATATCTAACGAAATTTCACCAAAAGAATAGTAGATTCAAACAGAAGGCGACTTATCCCGTCAGAGTAGCAACGGAAGGAGCATTGGACTGCCTTGAGGGTTAATTAATAAGGGAGGGATATTGTTAAGTTCCTGGTTCGTCGTTATCGATGTGAAGCCGGACAAATATAATCGAATTCGATTACAACAGGCTATGCCTAAATACACCACACGATTGCCACTGATTAAAATGCCCACCCAAATAAAATATTAAGCCCTATTATTATGAATAATAACCAGTTGCTACTTCCTGATGATATATGATTAATACGGTTCAATCACTTTTAGAAATAAATTGCTAATCTTTTGAATCCGGAAGGTGGTCCAAGTTAACTTACTTTGCGCCTAGTGTATAGATTGAATATGGCAAATAAACAACATAATCTCTCTCTCCGTACCCTACATCTGAATTATCTCTTACTCTCACAGGATAAAGTACATTACATCTGTAAAGGATAAATGGCCAAACCTGTACCTACTCCATAACACTCCACTAATCCCCATCTAGGAGTCTCTTTGTTACTCCTCCGTCCTCACTCCTCTCTACTCGTCCTATTAACACCTCTCTCATACTCCCTCTTCTTCCTCTATCATCTACCTCTACATCTCCTCAGGTTCCTCGTCTCTCTCTCTCTTTCAGTGCGCGACTGGCGCCGCGACGATCTAACATTCCCAATCTACTCTCCCATTACATGTGTATTAATTTTGATTTTGAAAAATGATACTTTTTATGAATATTTTTGAATTTCAATCACGGAATACGTACGGTGCGTAATATTTGATCCATAGTTGTTTGGAAAAAATTCTCAGCGTTTTTTTGCAAAATATGAAACCGGCAGCGAATTGAAATCACGGTACTGTGTGAACTGATTTGATTTAATATTGACATAAAATTTTTATGTGAAAATGTCGTACCTGCTAGAATCTCAACGTGTCTTTTGCAATAAATTAGGAATATATGTTTGTCGCAAGGTCCACTTTATGAAGTATTTATACCAGATTATAATTCCCACTTAAAAAAGTTGCTCTCAAAGACGAAAATCTGAAATTGTCTCTATTGCAACTGTTAGGATCTTCTAATATGAAAGTGGTGCAGATTTAATAAAATTAAGTTTATATATTTTCTAATACAGAGGATTATACAGATGGAATGAGTGCCCCAGTTGCATTAAAAAGATAGACTCGCGTTTATTTTCCACTGTGAACTCGTCCAATATTAAGTACCAGTGTATGAGGTCGTCCCGTACCATATATATATCATCGTAGTTTTTTACATTCACAACAACTTGACGGTCGACCACTATAACTGTTGATTGCGATCCCGATCTTTTATAACTATTACTTTTGAAATAGCCCTGACACAGGAATCCAAACCGCCGCTCATAAGTACTAATCATTATATCTACTGAGTTATTATTTTGCATCTATACACAAACGTTAAGCAGTTTACGTGGGAACAAAAAAATAGTGTGTCTTTCCGAAATCACCCGACAGGGCATGAAGGCTTAGTTGAAGAGTACTGGTACGATTTCAGTTTTAGAGTCATGTATACTTACCAATATCATCTCTGCAATGTGAATACTATAGATCTGAGTAGATACTTCAAAGAGCTCAGAATTTGCACCTGGTGATATATTACATCACACCTTAAGGGAAATGGCGCACTGAGGATAGATTAATGGATGGATCTGATAGCCTTATGCCAGGCACAATTATCGTGGTCTCGACCAAGGGCCGCGACACCCGCCCCAGCAACCTAATGTATGGTTGGATCAGTTGGCAACGGAGTAATCATTGTCCTGTAAAACATCCGATGGAATAGAAGATAAACACGGTATTGTAAAAAATCCTTAGAAAGTGAAACCTATTAAAATTGACTGAATGTTGTTATTTAAACAACAAACGGGTTTCACAGACAATGCAATTAATCGGGCTGACTCGCAGACAACCCAATGGTAAGTGTCGTGGGCAAACAGATCGCCCCATATATCGGGTACATACGACTCACAATTCTGTGAAATGTGTCTTTAAACGTGACTGTTGATAAACCTATTACTCCTCAGAGGCAGGCGTCGCGGGCCGGTGACTCGTTGGTATCAGTACGACTTGCTCTCAAATGTACAACCTGAAATCATCGCCACAGTTCTCCCCCCCCTGCCCCACCAAGATTCCAGTGGACGGTACCCTCCTAAACCACCGCTAGTCCTCACACCCCTAATCAGCGACGTAAATTAGGTAATCACCCTTTGAGTTAGCGTGTGGGGTTCAAGTCTATATTGATTGGATGCCCTCACCACTAGATATAAAATCGGAAATGTTGACCGTAGGAGCTATAATCGTCCCCGACGCTTCTCAAGAAGCTCTCTCTTGCAAGTTGTGTTTTTAACCATTGACAATTTTAGTGTGGCCTTTCAATGTTCACTCATGCTTACCAAATAGAATGTCCATTTGACCACTCTTCGTCTTCTCTGGCGGCTTTAGGCGTTCGTGGAGAAGATTTAATTTAACAAAATTTATTTTTTGAGAGCACTTTTTTTTTCCTATACATCAGACACAAACTCCGATGAATTCTGTGCGAATATTAGCATTTTTAATTGGTCATCCTTTGACAATAAAATATTATACACGGTAAACTTTCGAAGAAAAATTATTCAGTTTTATCTATTACCATCTAACAATGTCTCAAATGGTAATTCGCAAAGTTTTGAAGATTTATTTTTCTGCTTTGTATGCTTGGTATGATTTATTATTGAACATTGAGATACTTTTATACAATCGGGTTAGCGAGCGGCTCAAACCTACACATCTCTATAGTTATATGATTATCAAATAAAAAAAACATAAACTGGCTTACATAGATTAACCTATGTGCGTACAGGTAGTTGAGTTCTACTTGTATAACGTCTTTAGTTCTCGGAACTTCATTTTGTCCACGCTGGCTATTATCCAAGAAACGCTTCCATCCATAGACAATTTACAAGAGCTTCACTACTGACCTCGCTCACAATGCCTCGCCTTCCCTTACGGTCCAACTAAACCCTTGACCTAGTCTTGCGAAGTCCTCTAGTCGACCTATTCTCTTATCTCCTTTTAACTCTCATCCCACCCATATAACTTATCCCTTGCTCTCTTTCCCTACTAGAACACCCTCATAATCCATTCTTGCAAACCTCTTTGATTAGCTCCTGGTATAGTATATTCCCCACGAATACAGATCGCACCTACTCCCGCACAAACAGCCTTACTTTTCCAACACCATCTGCCTCCCCATTTTACCTCTGTCCCTCTCTTCCTCCTTCAATCTCGTGTATTTCTTTGTATTTTCTTCTTATTTCCACGCTGGAAGCCAACTGCAGAAATATCATCCCCCGCTATTTTATAAAGCCACTAAATTCTACCATCTCTCTTGCCAATTACCCTCCCGATGTACCTTTCCCTAGTTCGTTGCCTATTTTTATGGACCAGGACACTTTTCTTGCCACGCATAAATGGATCAAAATTTAGTTTCCCCATTTTTCTTTTTCGGGCCCTGATCAGCGCAAGCCAATGGTAACTACTACATAACAGCGTGTTGCAGCGGGTTTTCGGGACCCCCACGGTAGCGGTTTACAAGTGCAGGAAATCTTGCATGAGCGAAAAGTAAAAAAATTGTATTGATTTTTCGTGTATAACGATTTAGATTTACCACGTATGGACTTGACAATTTGGTCCACAATGAACCTGCTCTTGTCTAGGGTGTCAGTTCTTATAGCCAATTGTTGCGCCGTTTTATCATACAAAGCAACCCTCCAAGATATACTTGGACTTGAACTGGCCCTTGTTCCTAGAAATCCGTTTTTTTGAACCTGCATCAAGGAAAACTTTACTGGGCGACACGAACAGGGGCCTTATCCAAAATTGAGGTGCAAAGTGAAATCTGGTTGGTTTTGTGGTATCCGAGATGTTACGGTCCGTTAACCATAAATAAATGAAAGGGGTCTAATCTTCTAGCCAAGACGATTAAGCGAAGACGTATGCGCCACTTCGCTGCAGGAAAGAGGCTAATTGAAAGACAAAACTCCACAGCTCAAGCAAAATCAAAAACGCGTTTCAAAAATGCGTAATTCTAGATATTGCAGTGCATAAAGTAATGCTTTGGCTTAGCCCCTGTGTGGCTCAACGGCGGGCGTGACCGGTCACAGAAGATGCTTACTCCTCCTAGGCACCTATTCTCATCTCTGGTGTGGTCATGGGTTTGTGTTTGAACAACTCTTGTTTTTTGTTTTCTGTTTGGGACTAACGATATATATTCTATCTGGATTTATGAGAATTGATCACTGTTCTTTGATTTTTACTTTTTTATTGGTAATATAAAGCTCAGTAGAGGGTGGATCAACGAAGACAACAGTGAAATCAGATTCTGCACAGTTACCATGAACACGGCATTGAAGGACGCCCGCACAAACAAGGATTGCACAACCCACCGGAACACTCCCCAGTAGGCACAACAGGGCGCTAGAAAGCATTGGAAAATTCAACTACTCCGAGAATACCGAAAAGGACTGTTTTTAAAGGCAACTTGTTCTTGACCGTACCAGACACTTTCATGATGTGCCGAAGTGTAAACTAAAACAGAGAAACCGGAGAAACACAGTAGTATTGAGAACGATATACATCCCTTTATCTATATTCATATTTAATCGGGATTAGTATTTGCAAAATTCCGAACAACGTAAACAAAGACGTGACGACTTATACAGTCACTACTTGTCTCGCTGAACGCAATATGTTTAATTCAAGGCTTCCGCCCTTTTTTTGTACCATAGCAATTCAATTGTCCAGCTCCGGAAGTAGTATAGGTATAATGATACGCCGTACAACACGTTTTGCAAATGCGAGTGATCTGGTGCAATACCCAACATAAGTTCCACAGTTAATACAGGATCTTTCTACTGTGCAAATTAGTGGGCGGGCTAGGCAGTGAGGCCAGTATTTACCTCCGGGGCTTATGGTGACTTTTCGACATGGCCCATATAGAGTGCCAGCTGTTATATAGAGATCGCGTTTACATATTTGTCGTGTAGTTGAGTGAGATGGCAGCCAGGCAGCACTTAGCTCGCACCCAACCGAATCTTCATTCGTCGTTCTACGCCTCGATTCATGTATAATTAGAGTGCAGGGGCGCAGCCTAAGGAGGGCTTCTGTTCGATTATCGCAAATCAACGCGACGTTGTAAGATGCCCCACGGTGATGGAGATTGGGAACGAGTGGGACCTACTTCGAACTGATTGGCTTGGCAACAAGTTTTAGGATCAGACCCCATGCCGTGAGTAGCCATGCTGTTCTCAAACTTTCCGGTACGCACCCATTCTGAACAAGTCGTCACATGGCACACGTGTGATCAGGTTGCCTCGTAACCGCTAGATAAACGTGAAATTGGTATGGAACGTGCAGCATCATAGCCAGCCCATTGCCCCAATATTCTAAAGATAGGCACCCAAACCACACAAAAACGACTGTACGAGGAAAGGATACCGCCGATATTACTTTTCGTAATACCGCTAGATCAATTATCTTGAATGACGACTTGATTTTATAGCCTAACAACATAAACAGTTCAGAAATGTTAATTAGTCCCTAATGTATTCCGAATGCAATGACGCACCCTGGTGACACTGAGACGAAAAAAACCAGGCCAGTTTAGACAAGAGTTAGTTCAAGGGGAAAGTATGAATACAGAAAACTCTCGCCTTTCAGCACACCACTTATCACCGTGGTGCTCTTTGTTTTCTGTAACGTAGTGGGGAAAGCTTTGTGAAATACTGTTGTATCTTGTGAGTGGACAGGGTCCCACTTTCGGAAAATGAGGAACCCTTTGGTAATAAATAGAATAACAAAGCCGGAACAAATCCTCCGATTTACATAGATACTCTTGGGTTGCTTTTGTTAATGGAGAAGAGTGTGTGAACTTTAAAAACAAGAACACAATACACACGAGACTAATCAACCATCCGATATTTAATGTCTTATGGTCTCGTAACCCGCGACAGAATAGTTTGTACTCCACCGAACTCTTAGCTCTTAAAAGTCTGAACACCGAGCTTGCCATGTAGCACTGTGGCACCCCTAGAAAAGAGCAATTAAACATTTTATATTCAATTGCTATTGTGTGAATCGAATCACCACCTTAACTTGGCTTTCCAAATATTGATAAGTTGTCTTATCCTCATAATTCAGTTTGTCAGGAGAAAATAAGCCATTACGGATGCCAGCATTGAAGCTATTTCAACTCATTAACCGGTACTCGGACTTTAAACTATATTTCGTTTCTAGCAACGTAATTTTCACTGGTTTTTTACAATGCATTCCCCACTAATTGAGGAACCTTTCTTCGGTGGGCGAAAAAAATAATATATCTAACAATTTTCGGTGAACTCGCCCAATTTAATATAGCGGAGCTGTATGTCGTGGTTCCTCGACACAGAGTGATGTAGAAGATTCGGAAGGTTGAAAATATGATGTAACATAACATACATGTAAACATTGGACTGGTTGGATACGGAGGACTTTTTTTCTATTTCAAAGAAACAATTAAGAAAATAAGAGGCAGGATACCACACCCATTCCAAAATTTCCAAACTTTCAAGGGTGTTCAAGAATGAATCAGAATAACAAAAAAAATATACAAAATAAAAGTCCGTGAATTGTCTGCTTCTTCCTTTATTGTAAGAATATAACGGAAGAGTGAAGCTGGAGTGCAATTAGTGTATTTCACTGGGTGTTAAGTACGCATTGAACTAAAAAGACAACCAGTGTTAAATTACGTGAAATGTGATCTGTACTTTGGGTAGTACTCTGATTGCAGAGAGTTATTTAATGTATGTCATATTCCGATGAGTAACTAAGTATAGTTTTCGCCCAGAGTTTTAGTTACTCTCTGTCCTCTTTTTGCGGAAGGTGGAGACAGTACCGAAAGATTATAAAAATTCAGACACTTATGAACACAGGATAGCAAGATATGTTTATCCGTGTCGCCATTTCTATCTCTGTTCTAGTTATTTTTCATATTACAGTTTTCCCGCAACCAAAAGTTCCCCAGATAATTTCTAGATTATTTTCGCTTCATTTGGACCTACTCACAGGAAATTGAAGCTTAATCTCAGGTTGAGATTCAGCTCGGTCGTGGAGCCATGATTAATGTGGGATCTTGACGTCTCCCCTTCACTCCCGAAAAATCTCGTGCTAGTTCCACTCTATTCATATAATGATTTGCTCCTGTTGTCTGTGGAAATAAACAAGCATTTTTCGCTTTACGGCCGCAGCTAAGTTTAGCACTTAATATTATGAAACTACTTCCAGGTAGAGCACTTGCCCTCGGCGTTTCGCTTCCACAAATAGATTGACGATAATTTTTAGAGGGAGATTATAAACCTAAAGCCTCTCTCATTTCTCATTCTTCTGTATGGTTGCGATTATACAGTCTTAGAGGGTGTGAAACATAACCTTTTCTCTCAAAACTAAAACGATCAACTATTTTCACGTTCCAAATTCGCTGACACGCCAGTTTTTACTTTGCACAATATTTACCTCCCCGAAATCTGAAAGAGTTCCCGATCGATTTTTTATTTTAAAATTTAGGAACTTTCATCCCGTATGTAAGTAGCCAAATACTGATACTCTCAATGGGTAAGACCCGATTACACACAGAACATTTCCATGTATTTTGAATCTGGTTCTCAAGTAACAGAAAAGGAGTGGTGAAAAGGACAATCAGGACGCTGAAGCCATTCTTATTGGACACGCAAAATTTGTGTTTGGTTTCTAAATATGGTGGTGATTTACCAAACCTCAGAAGGTAAGCAATGCAACTTTGATCAGTAATAGGAGAGGTTAGGTTTAACATCTTAAATCCTTCATTTGATACGCGACAGTGAGCAGTGATACACCTAAATAAGTTGACAGCAGATTATACTTGAGTTGTATTATTTAAAGTGCATAAAACCAAAAATGTATTTATTAATCATTTTAAGCATGTATTTTTTAAAAATCTATATTTGCTATGTATAGTCTCAGCTTGCCAAGCCGAGTGGGTACATGATCAAGTGGTTACCTCGATCAAGACATACCTTTGATATATTGTATATATAGTGATGACTGCAGACAAAAACTCAGTTTGAAGGCGTCAAGCGATACCGATGTGGTTAGGCTCCGAATCGTCTCATGAATCTCAAGCCTAAAAAGAAATTATTACGAGAAGACAAAGAACACATGACCTATTAACTAAGTTAAATCTGAAAAAACAACACTTGGGCGACAACCACCGTAGCATTCCCAGTCGCACCCTGTGCAGTAACTATTCCACCAGTTAGAATATTGGATTTCAGTCGAGGGTGCCAGTGTGGGCATCTTTTGCGGGGTTTAACATTTAGAGGGATGACCATCCTCTCAGGCCTCACTGCTCTATAAATGTTTCAGTGCTTACCATTCAGTTTCAGCCATAAATTAAATATATCATCTAAAGGAATGGTTCAGCCGACACTGTGTTTAAAAACTAATCCCCCAAAAGTTAGGTTTAACGATATGTTCAACCCGAACAGTGATCGCGAACAGTGGCGCTGCAGAGATAAGCGCGGTCACCAAAACAGGAACGCCTAATAACTGGTTCTATTTCTGTACGATGATAGATTATGCCTAGAGATAGGACCCAAACGCAGGTAGTTCGATGGAAGATGCCTTATTCTCACTGCATCTTTGCTGATTAGGATATAGATGTTTAAATGAAATATTTGATTTCAATTCGTTAAATATGGTTTGTTCTTTTCAGGGTAGTTTCCTACACAGACCCACAATATGAAAATACCATGTTTTAAAAAATTTAATAACAATGTTTGTATTCGTCCTTACCATTCCAAACCATATCCAAAAGCATGAGTCATAATCATTGTGCAGTAATCTTTAGAAACTGATTTCTAAAATAACTTGATGTGAACCAAATTTCAGAATTGTAATTTCAGCTTTGTACTTGAATTTTGATTAAAATTAGGAAAAAATACTGCTTGTGAAGAAATCGGAAACGATTTACATTATTAACGGACTTTCTCGTCTACATTTTCCAACTTTGGATTCGTTAATGAAATTTTTCTGTAGAAGGTATGATAAAAACTCCGAAAACCCACGACACAGGGGCCTATTTGATATCCTTATCACTTATATTGAGTCAGAACATGTAGGCAATTTGTTTATATATGTTGCCCTCTCGAGTCTATCATTCATATTGAGTGGTCAAGTTAAAGCCGACCCAAGGAATAGTTGTTTGCCGTCAGTGCAATGTTATTCGGGATTTGTCGAAAGAAAAGGAGAGGGCTTGAACAGAGAAGGGCCCTCATAGGACTGCGGAAGTTTGCGGTTGAAACATAAAAGCGGCGCGGTTCCAGGAGGAAACCCCTCACAAATTCCACCTCGATTCGTATGCGCACCTTTAACGGGCGTTGTGAGCTTATCACGTCTTTTTATCACAATTAGCAACCCACCTCGACAATACGTACTAACTAAAACTACGTACATGGCTCAATCGTAACTTAAGCACAGCAGCTAACATGTTTCGAACAGAATAGTCGTGTTCACAACGGACTGGAACGCCTAGAAAAGGTGTTATCGTTAACCGGGCGGTCGTTGAAAACCATTCTTTAGCTTTCAAAACCGTTGTTCCATAAACCCTTTAACAATTGATTCTGCTACTCCAGAGCCCAGCATATTCCCCATATGGGGGAATGAGGCTTCACTCCCGTTCACACATTTACTGTTCAAATATAGTCATAATATTATTGTTCGTTTCTCAAGTGCCCGATTCTATAAGTGAATCGGAGGCACGCATCCCTCCCCAACTCTTTTACCCCCTAACCAATGCTCAGCCCCCCTCTTAAACCGTTGGATTGATTAGACAATACGTTTTCTTTGTGTCTTTCGTTACACTTAATAAAAAAAAACACCAAAAAAACAAAAACAATAAAACCAAAACCACCGCTAGCTTTACCTTCTTGCATTGTTTTGTAAGAATTCGTCAGATTTTCGTGAAGACGCTTTGCCCTCTTGGAATTACCCAGGTAACTCCTGAAACAGGAGACCCTCCCTCTGACATGGGTAAAACATACTTTTAGGTAAGAACTTTTTTAAGTTCAAAACTTTGTCATATAGACGTTGTATTAAATGTCGACCGGGTATAATTTTAGTTTGTCCCTGAATTGGACGTAACTTTTAGAAATATAACAATTAAATAATTAAGATTAAACAACAGTTAGCTGTGGGTGCAACTCCTCCCCATCGCTCCTGTGAAACCAAGCTTCAATATTAGTTAGTTTGTAGAATAGACAGGAGAGAGACAGAATCAACACATTACAGAGATTAGAGAGAGAGATGAGAGAGAGAGAGGGAGACGAGAGAGAGAGAGGAGAGAAGTAAGAGACGAGAGAAGATGAGAGAGAGAGAGAGGAGAGAGAGAAGATGATGAAGAGAGAGGAGAGACGGTATCTGGGGTCTCCCATTTTCGTCCTTTTGAATAAGCTTTCAATTACATTTGTTACATGTAGTTAGGTTACATGTAGTTAGTTATGCTGAGAGAGAGAGCGAGGAGAGAGAGAGAGAGAGAGGAGAGAGAGAGAGACCGGCAGAGCATGGAGAGAGAGACAGAGAGTAGAGAGAGAGAGAGAGGAGAGAGAGCAGAGCGAGAGAGCAAAATACTTGGTGTTGTGGGTGCAACCCCCTCCCCAATACCCCTCCCCCTGTGAACAATACATTCCTATTATTCATTCTAAATGGTCGAATGACATTTATTATTTAGTTTTACACAGCAGGAGAGGAAGGGGGAGGGCCCCAGTGAACATTACATAATCACAACATGAAATAGCTATTTGTCCTACCAGCTGATCGTATTTTTCGCAGTGGTAACCTATTAATTTGAATCTCAGACATGAGTGTACATGATAGGACATAACTTGACCCTTCCAAATTCAATATTTTATTAGTTACCAATAATTTTATTAGTTATCAATACGTTAGCTTTTATGGAGAATGGAGGTAGTAAAAAGCAAACTATTTGATTCCCTAATTGAAAAGAAATATAATGAACAATTATTATAATAACATTTAAAGATAAGAGAGAGAGAGAGGAGATAGAGAGCGAGAGGAGAAGACATGAGATGGCAAGAGGAGAGAGAGAGATGAGAGAGAGGAGAGAGAGAGAGAGAACTGCTAAGAGACGACGACACGGACGAGAATCGAAGAAGACGGAATGAAATTGTTGAAACAAATATAGGCGAAGTTAACAATGTGTTTTAAACGTAATCAATAATCGAAAAACAACATAATCGAGTGCTAGGGCAACCACGGAGCGAAGGCAGGATCATGGTGCCATGGCAGGAGGTAAGTCCTCTGCTGACCCGTCCACCCACCGTGAGCGCCTTACGTGAAACAGAAGTTTACAGAACGGGACTTACCCGTAAGGTCAAACATATAAAATGGGTCGTCACACTAATAAGTACATGCAATAACTAATATGTAGTGCAAATTGACAGTCTAAACAAAGGGATATGAAACAAATCAGTCAACATTGACTAGTGAACACAAATCTGTTAAATGTTATATAATAATTGTTCCATTATATCTTCTCCTTTTTCAATTAGGGACCATCAATGTTTGCTTTTTACTACCTCTCAATCTCCATAAAAGCTAACGTTTATTGATAACACTAATAAAATTCATTGGTAACTATAATAATATGAATTTTGGAAGGGTAAAGTTATGTCCATCATGTAACTCATGTCTGAGATTCCAAATTAATAGGTTACCACTCCGGAAAAATCACGATCAGCTGTAGGACAAATAGCCTATTTCATGTTTGTATTATGTAATGTTACACTGGGGAATTCATTTGTTGCAATAATCACAATGTTGTTTAGGTTTAAAATTCAATTGTCAACCGCTAAATTTAATTATAAGTTCAGCACAAACCAAATTCCAATGCAAACACAATCAAAAAGAAAAATGTTCCTTTCGACACAATTAGTAATAAGATTGAACAAATTTAAACAATTCTAAATAAAGGACACCACAGAATCTGACCGATATGCTTAATGTTTTGATATTTTACTTAAGGTGAATCCACCCTCAGTGCATCCTAAGGAATTTATGTGTTCAAACCTTTAAAACTTCTTCTTTTTTAACTCATTAATAGTTAATCTCATTTAATTATAAAAGAAAATGTATGTTGCCACCTCTTTTTAAGATGTCAATCATACCAAAACAGACAGTAAGTTTACATCAGAAATTCGCACATCTCTTTTGTATGTTATCGTGTAGAACAGAATTTGAATAAAATAAATAAAAAATGATAAATTGTAAAAGTTAGTACACGTAGTTTAGAAAAACAGATTACTGAATATGGCATAAAATTTAATGTGCGATATTAGGAAAATCAATGTAGGAGTACACTAAGGCAGTTATTGCCCTTGACATATATTTTTTATCCGCTTCATGGATTAATTTCACATTATCTATGGGAAATAGCAATTTTTCACACAAAGTTTACCCAAATTTATTTTATTATATCCGGGTGATTGAAATTCCTTTAGAAGAGTTATTTTACATGTTGCAAGTTTTAATGAAATAAAAGATTTTTGAAAAAACCTATGACATATTAAAATGGCGAAAAGTTAACAATAGTACTTGAACGTATGAGGGTGGTGCAACCTCTAGATATATTGACATAATGGGCAGACTGATAACTACATATATGATAAACGTGTTTGACCTTTCACTTTGCAATACGTCAAACTTTCTTCTTTCTATGTTAGTTATGTACCACTATCGCCTGCTTATGGTGTGTGATTCGAATCACGGCAAGGGAATGCCATGCGTCATGATGATTTTCTAAAAGCGAGGCCAACTCTAACCAAAAATGTTGATGTTGGAGAGGTTATAATTGGAATCTCGGTTTTTAAAGGGACTGACCCAGATTTTTGATCAAAAGGCTTTTTCATTATTCTTGATTTTAACATGGAAAAACACTAACTCCATTATATCGTCTACATTAAAATTTGGACCATTAAAGAGATATTTGCCGCTAAACTCTGTTTTATACATTTATAAACAAAGACTCGATCTTTTTATCACTGGATACAACTTCTAATGATTTTCTTTAATTCACTTTCTTACTTTTCGCTCAACAGTAAAAAAAAAAAAACCAAAGATTGTGGTTTTGTTTTTTGGGTTTTTTTGTGTATTTATTAGTATTTTTATTGTCTTATGGCGTTAGTGTTGTTGGTGTTTTTTTTGTGGTTATTTTGGGGTTTTTGTTTTCTTTTGTTATTTTGTTGGGTTTGTTTGTGTTTGTGGTTTTGGTTGTTTTTGTTTGTGGTTAATTTTTGGAGTAGTAGTGATTTTGTTTTTGGAGTTTTGTGATTTTGTTATGGTTGTGTTGGTATTTTAGTTGGGTTTTTTCAATGTTCTGAGTTTGTTGTGTTTGTGTGGATGGTGTGGTAGATGTTTTTCTGTCTATTGGTATGTTTGTGGCATTGAGTTTTGTTTTTTGATGTGTTTTTTCGTGATCTGGGGGGGGACTGGTTTTATTGGCGTTCCTCTGTGAGTGTTGTTATGTGTTGTGGGGTATGTTTTTATTTGAGTTGATTGATTTGCGTGAGTGTATTGTTGTGCTGTTTGTTGCCGGCTTGGTGTGGGGGGTGTTGTTCTTTTGCGTGCAAGGCGCGCAAGGACGCGCCACGCTCCGATTGAGGTGTTGTGTGACTGGGGTTTTGTTTTGTGTTTGAGGGTTGTAACAAGTGTTTGTTTTTAATACTTGTTTTTTAGCTATTATGAGATGAAAGTGATTTGTGTGATATAAGTTGCGCGTTTATAGTTTTGTGGATCATTGTTTATAAATAATGTTTCAAAGTTTGTTTATTTTGTGGCTTGTCAGTCTCAGTTTAGTCAATTTTCATGTGTTTCGGTTATTGATGTATATGGTATTACTTATCAGGTTTTGGGATTGGAACCATATGCGGACTAAGGATCTGTCTTATCATTAACGAAAGTTGGTGGAGAAGATCTACTAAGTAAGGGTTGTGGTTGTGGGGTGGGTTTAAGAGTGAGATTCTTTAGTTTTTTCTGATTTGTTGCTGGGTTGGTTTGGTTGTCCTTTTTAGTCTTTGCGCTTTATTAGTTATATGTTGATTCTGTATTCATGTTTCTCGGCCACTGGGAGAGGTGGTGGCTACGAGGGGGGTCGCGGAGGTAGTAAGTGGACCGTGGTGGGTTTGAGCGTGGGGATGTAGCGATGGGGGGGGGTATTGAGTTGGAGGTTTCTTATCATCTTAAGGGTTCTCTATTTATGATTTTTTAGTATTTGACTGTATTTTTGTGTGTGTTGACGTTATACCCTTTGGTGTTTGTGATTTTAAAGTTACTTTAGTGCTAGGTTTTTTCTTTCGTCCGTGTGGTGATCATATTTTAGAGGAGTTTTGTCTCGTAATGCGGGTTCATGCGTTGCCTTGGTGTTTGGATTGTTAGTCGTGTTTTTGTGGGGGTGTTTACTGTGTTACTTGTTCAGTTTATTAGCGGAGGAGGATCACGCCGCTATTGTGTGTGTTCGGGTGATTTCGTTTGTTTCTAGGCGTCAGTGAGGGTGGTCCTCGTTGTACTCCGCCATGGCACCTGCTGTGTGTATATATCCGTATTCGTTTCGCTTTTATTGTGGTTCGAAGGTCGGGTACGTTAGTTGCCCAACTCATGAATTTTGTATTGTGTGTGTTTTTTGTTTTGTGTGTGGTTTTCTAGTTTGGGATTTTTACATGGTTGTAGTTACTTTGTTGGGGACTATGTTGAGCAGTTGTATGTGTTATTGGTATAAAGTTTATTTTGTTGGATTTTTGTTATTCTAGTTTGATTAGATTTTAATTTGCTTGCGTCATTTTTTTAATATTGTTTAAATGTTTTGTAGTGAATATTATCTCTATAGTCGTGGAGTATTTAAATGATTCTGCGCAATAAGTGTAAGTGTATTAATTGTAGAGAATGATATTTTATAGATTTGTATCTTTGATATTTGTTCTAATTTATTGATAGATTTTTTATTACTTATACAATTTGTTAATAGTCATTTTTTTTGAATGTTTAGAACATTCTTCACTCTCACATTGTCTTTTCTTGCGTTTGATAATGAGTCCTGCTATCAAAAATTCAAGTTATACATCTTTCTTGTCTCACGTGATTGTTTTCTCTATATATTACAATCATAATGTGGTTATTTACCTCTTTTGTGTGTATGTGAAATTTATTTTGAGTTTTAAGATTGTTTATGTTTAACTCTTGTAGGACCGATTACATAATTGTATTTTTTAATTTGTTGTCTTTATCTGTTTTGTTGTGTTTTTTTAAGGATTTGTGTTTGTCGATTGGATATTGAATTTCTTTGCTGTTTGGTGTTGGGTGGTGTATGAAGTTATTTGGAGGGTTTTTTTGGTTACTTTTTTTGGTTGTGATTTTCCGATGTTTGGCGTATTGTTGGTGGTGGCTTCAAGGCGTGTAGATGCGATTTTTTCTATGTGGTGGAGATGTGACTTGGAGGTTGAGAGCATACGATCTTGATCGTTGGATATTGGTGTTGGGAGTGGGGAGTGCGAATTGAGGAATGGATTGGTACGAACGGTATTGGGGATGTATAGTCTTGAATTGATTTTATCGTAATGGATTTGGGTCTTGTTCTTTGTGGCTTTATTTTCGGTCAGGATGTTTTTTTTCTGTGAGGTGGTTCTCAGGTGGCTGGGGTTTACGTCCCGTAATTATGTGGATTGGAGTCTCGAAAATTTTTTTATTTAATTTTGTTTAGTGTTTTATTGTTTTGTTTTTTGGGTGATTAGCGCTCTGCTTGATATGGGGGTTTTGCGTGGTCCTGTGATTTTGTTAGATTAGTTGTCTTGTCTCTGTTTTATTTCCTCTTGAGTAGGTGTGTATATATAATGTATGTGATTATTATTATTGTATATTGTTCATTTTAAGTATATGTATTTTTAACATTTGTTAGAGTGTTTTTAGTTAGTTGTGTATAGTGTTGGTTGGTTTGTGGTTTGAAGTATTTGTTTGCGATATATTGAATGGGCCTGACAGGGATTTTATGGGAATCTTGTAGAGTTAATGGATTACGATTCGATTTTATCTATTTTTTTTTTTAGGTGCCTGTTGTATGGGGGGTTATTGTTTGTTTAGTATTTTTTTTTTTTTACTTAAAGAGTTGAAATAGCTGTGAGGAGTTTAGATGTTAGTGTAGTAGTCGTGAACTATAGTCGTTATTTATTTGTTTTAAACGTACGTTCCAATATCAGGTTGCATAGTATAGATTTTTGGGTGTGTCTGTGGTTGGCTATAGTTTCGACTTTGCTGTACTTGGTATAAGGGAGAGATATGAGGTGTTTTGGGTCCACGAAGAGTGGGGGAGTCGTTTTAAGTGATGATTTGTTTTATGGAACTTTGGCGCCGGGAAATTTTGTTTTTTAGTGTTAGCAGGTTTGTCGGTTGTGAAGTGGGGCTCTCTACGGACGAATAATCGGAGAGGGATACGGTTATGTGTGCTAACAATTGCTTTTGTGGTAGTAGGCGCTATGTGGAGTTCAATATGGGCAGAGTCCTCAGATATGTTTCGCAGGGTGAGAGCCGGTGGAGGCAGGCATCTGCACCCACTATGGAATTGGAAAGTACATTTTCTCTCGGGTTATCATTGTTTGCAGATCTTCCAATGGTATGCTTCAAGATTCACTGGCTGTGTGCTGTCCGGGCTTTTTGCAGGAAAAAGAGATAGGCTGGCAGAGGGCAGGATACCGGTATATCTGAAGTCAAGATGAAGAGCCGTGTTGGTGGACGTTACAAATGAGTTTTTGATCAAGGTAACAATCATGGACTATAAGTTTGAAATGCAGATGTGGTGTATTTTACAAATGATGATGAATAGCTATGATAAAATATTGATACTTGTGAATAAAGTTCAATGTTTGATAATTGATGGTTATTTGTTTTATCTCTTTGCATTCACAGTGATCTTTGCACCTCTCCTCGGAAACTCCAATTGATATATATATATTGGTTGGTTTCAAGAAAGAAACAACTCATCTCGTGCCAAATCGCACACCAAATGATTGGTGATATTTCGCTCGCCAAAAGCATGTATATCTGAAAGTGACAGGCAGACCTGTATGAGTCCTAAGGGATTTGCATCTATATCGTCTAATACAACTATACATGCTAAGTAAATATTAAAATTGAATTGCACTATTATGTATTGTGTCATTAGCTCTTAGACTGAATGATTTTAAAAACCAACGTTGATAATCGTATATGCAGGTGCCAAAGAGAAAGATTTTCAATTCCCTTATGATCTTACGCGGATATAGTGTAGATTTGTTACCGAGATATTTATTTATTAAACAAAATCCCAGATTTGTATAAACCCCAGATAATTTTATTCTACTAATTGTTATCCTATTCTTATATACGTAAAGATACAGCTCAGAACAATTCTTATATATGTCTTAGATTGAAGGAGTTCATAACTACATACATTAAAGACCTGAAGAAGGTGTTTCATATTAACATGATTCATATTTAGGCAGGAATCATCATATTAGCCAGAATTATATTTTATTTTAGTGTTAGAGTGCATCAATATCATAATTTTAGCTAGTGATTCAATATCTAATTAAGATAAGTATCATACCTTCAAGTTTATTTGTAGTCACGAGAAATTCATAGGTTTATTGTTTAAAGGGTAGAACTTCATATTTAAAAGCAATCCTTATTTGAGAGAATCAATAACTTATGTAAGGCTCAGTAATTCCTTATGTTTAGCCGAAGAATCATGAACTCCCTTCACAGTTTTGTGTTAGGATTCATATTTTAGGGTGCTGGGACTATTCATGGACCTATTTAGCTGGAATTCATTAATGTTTAAGTAGAGATCTACTATATTTTTATATGCAACTGAATTCAATTATAAGTTTAGGAGCAGGTCAGGTTTAGGCGATTGCGTCATGATTCTTAACGCCGCTATGGAGATGTAGCAATGAAGTGTTAGCAATGTATAATCTCAAATTATTGTTAGGTTTATAGGATTCACTTAGTTTTAAAGCAGGATATTCAATAATTTTTTAGCAGAATTCATATTTAAATTGCAGGAACCATATTGCATCAACTCCTTATACCAATAAGATATTTCATAATTTAGACAGAAAGATTCATATATATTTAACATTGATTCAGTAATATTAGCAAGGATTTGCTATCATATATTTATGAAAAACATGATTTTTATACTTTTAAGAGAAAGTTCATATGGTATTAGCAGGACATAGTTTTCAATATTAGTCAAGTGGCTTTACTAAATATTAAGTTTTATATAATCTTGAGATTGCAAATTCATATTTAGCAGGACCACCTATCTACACATGACTTTGCATATTTAGGTCAAGGTTAATCAGTTATTTTTGACATCTCATTGCCAGTGTATGAAACAAGAAGCATTGCGGTCGGTTGCGATGTTTTGGGTTTCCTCAGAGTGGTAAACAAGTAGACCTCGAATTTCATTGAAAAATCGGTCCTCATGCAAAACAGAAAATTTTCTTTTATTGCACCTTTATTAATTCCATTCAACAAAGTGGATCAATGGGATAACGATATCCAATCAGAACGTTATATAAAACCTTGTCAATTGACATCTCTAAAGATTGAAGTCACATTTATTACATCCTCACTATAAACTAAAGCATTCCATTTCAGATGTTTGCCATAGATATCATTACATACTACCCAAAACTTAATTACAACTATTATCAGTCTTAATTATCGAGGTTGCTCAAAAGCCTTTCCAAGAAAATTAGTTGAGGACTGGGCGGGTATTAGATGAATCATGCGCTTCTGTCTTAGCAGCCTTCTTTTTGCAACCTCGAACTACAAACATTATTAAGTCACAAATAATGAGGGAATTGAGTCTTCCAGTATGTTGAGTAGTGCAGTCCACATCGCCTTAAATCTATTGTAGCCATTTTCGAAATAACGTCGTTCAAGTATCCTTTCTTCCTATAGGTATGGACAACTAGAACATGGAATCCTGTTCTATTCACGAGATTAAATCTACTAGAGCAGACTATTCTGATTTGCTCTATAATACCAGCATCTGTTATTACCCAGTGGATTTCAAAATTTATTTTCTCTGTTTTATAACATCAAATTTAAACAGAGTTGTTATCAATGAGAATAATGTTATAAGACTTTCGCTTCGCGCACGTAGAATGCCAATACTTTTGGTGTGATGAACTAGTCCTCGATTAATTAGATTGTCTTTTATATCAGAGGCTGTAATAATCCGTGCCAAAGAAAACACAGAACAAATAATTAATGTTACACCTGCAATCAATTAAGGTGGAGCAGTTTGTTTTCAAGATGGTTTGTATTAATTGATTATTCAGTAGAGGTAGCGTTTTAGCATAAAACAACTTGTAATGTTAATCAACTTTTTTGGTTTTGCAACCTAGATACACTGGTGACTCGTGTGACATCGAGCAAATTTTTCAAATCTGTTACCTGAGAGTAATGGTAAATGAATTCGATTACCAAATATTTTGGCTCTCTTAAATATCCTTAACTGCCACTTGTTGAACATAAAACATTCATTCTTTCAAGCAGAAGTTCTTATCGTATTCACGGCGTTTACATAATTTGTTTAAACACGTTAATTTTTTATGAGTGCTTTAAGCTTAATAAGCTTTCATAGTTGTTGTTAGATCTCATTGTAGGGTTTAATAGAAGAAACTTTTTGAAGTTTATGGGCAAAAAAGCAAAAATTGATAATATGAGCTCGTTGAAGGATAATTGCAATAGTGTTTGCCATAGATCGTATACATTTTTTCTGGAAAAACTTATTTATATCGCACCCATATGTTTTTGATATTTTCTCCAATACATTATTCTTCTGTAAAACTTATTATGACGTTTTAATAAACGAGGCAGGCAATTATTATTTTTCTTATGCACTTATCTACCATTTCCCTAGTTTCTGCGCCACAATTACTTAGAGCACATAGATTACTATGCTTGTCTTGATTACCGCTCCCAATGATTGCGAGCCTAGGATTAAGAAAAATTGTGCGCTAAAAGCTTTTGGTCGGCACATGTAGCCAATTAAACTTACTTCTTGATTCCTAAATTTAATTCTCAGTGTTTAATGCCAAAAATGTGTGAAAGTAATTTTTAATTGCACAGCTAAAAATAAACATACGTAGTCTGCGTTCAAAAGGTGTTCTTGCCGATTGACAGTCGGTCCGTACCACTTATAATATATACCATGTTATGTTCCTTTACGTGAATTTACGTCGATTTAGCTATCAGTGTAGCATTGATATCAATTAGATTTATACATTATATTTTAAAAGGGTCTCAAGAACTAGTTATTCCATTAGTTGAAATAGAGTGCTTGAGATATTGGTGTTTTTTCACAGCTGACATTCATCATCCTCACTGTTTGTTCTCTCGTGTCTTGGTTGTATAACATTCATCCATAAGTTTGATTAGTGGGTTTTGTACGGACACAACGTACAAATATTCCACATCATTTCCGTTGGATAAGTAGTATTGTGCCGGGTATAAGACCTTGTCAAATTTTTTTCTTATATGTTATTTGATTTATCTCAGCTTTTCGATTTATATGGTGCTAGTTTCTCATACCTTGTTTTACAGGATCTTTCACATATAAACTGATGCTTAATAGATTATTTAATTTTTTATATTGACAAAGAGTTAGTGACCCGCAGGTAAATGATTTTCCTACTCATTGCGCATGATCGGTATAATATTTGAGCATATTTCATTACGTCTTGTGATGTGAGTTGTATCACGCAAGTTCTCGATTTTGAGTGGATTCGATTCTGCAGAAGCTTATTTATCATTGTGGTGATAGTCTCACTTTTCCAACTTTATCATTGGTCACATTTTCCAATTTTCCTATCTATTGCTACTCTATGCTCTTGTCTAAGCATCAGTTAACTGAAATCAAATAAGGTCAAAGTATTGTCTTATTTGCAACATGAGGACATATTTCAAGACAGGATTTTTGTAGAAGTTCATACCTGCACCAGTATTTTTTTTCAATTTTGAAGGTCAATGGATGTTGATTTTTTAACTACTATAATTCTTGTTACGGTGGAAAATTCCAACTATTTTAACACAGTATTTCCAAGTCCTTATAATCAATTATAAAAAGTGGTGTAGTATAGCATTTGTCTGGTCTTCGAAGCCAGAAAAGTTAAAACGTTAAAAGTAGAAGGGACTAGTTCTCAGCGTCCCAAGAAATCCGGAAACAGCCGAGAACATTTTATAGTACGTTAATTGGGTACATGTAATCTCTTTTACAGTTGCTGTGGTTGAATTGTAGAAGAATATAAGGTATATTCACTATTTAGGTCTTACTTAGCTAACATTGCTTTGTATGTGGAAGTAACTATATAATATCCTTTAGATTTGCAGATAGGTATTATATGAACTAGTTATCGTATTTTAGCTGGCAACATACAATACATTACTCGTTGCAGCGGGTAAAGTTTGATACTTGGTAAACGTATAAGATTAGGTAGGAATTGAATTCTGTCGAAGATATCAAAAAGAAGTTTCACTATTCGTGTACGATGACGATATATCTGTCTATTGCACTAATTAAACATTGACACTTACATGATGTTAGCATGGGTAGGTTCCTAGCGGGACAGTTGTAAAAACTATGTCAGAAGACGTTTTATTTGTGTAATGGTACATCACGATGGTTAGTGTTGTGTCAACCATGACTGATTTGATGATCATATCTATGTTTACATCTCAATTTTGTTGTAATTTAGTTTTCCTCTTTGGTAGGTCTAATAGACC
Organism: Ostrea lurida; assembly: GCA_903981925.1. Classification (NCBI taxonomy): domain Eukaryota; kingdom Metazoa; phylum Mollusca; class Bivalvia; order Ostreida; family Ostreidae; genus Ostrea; species Ostrea lurida. The sequence goes on from CAJDSM010018459.1 coordinate 73,339, forward strand.
TTCTGTTCTCAGAATTTATTAATATATAGAAAAGTGGAAGCAATACTTTTCAGCTGATCTTCATTCCCTCTTTGATCTTTGCCTTGCATCCTGTTCTGGTTTAACACCTTTTTTAGCCAAACAAGTGATGCAAGAATCTATGCTAGCTCTTTTCGAAGCTGAATTTTATTTAGATCTACAAATATACATATTTTTGTCCACAGATTTAGTGTTTTAATGATTGAATCTGTAGGCAATGTCGTATATCCAGAAATGATCTAAATCTAGTCAAATCACTTTCGTCTTATTATTTATATAAATCAGTGACGAGCACGTTTAGAATAAAAAAGAGCATTTTGTTTATATCATGTGACTGGGATGTTCATGGGTAAACTAATATTTGTGCACACACAGAGTATGTACTGATAAAATGATCAGAGTCCCGAGCGAAATCACATATCGCATACTTCGGGATCCGTGTAGCAATGGGTATATACCAAAATTCTCTGAGATTCCACTAAAAAGTGCATATATTTTCGACACACCCGATAAATGGTTCTCCTTCACGTTGATGCGTATTACAATAACCGAAAAATGTTGGATAAATGTGTGGTTGCTCGTGATCAGAGCCTAGCTGTTGTGTGAAAAGAATCGTGGGGTGTTAAAGTACCTTGTTTAATATTAATAATAATTTGTATTCAATGCTGTGTCCGCATTAAGTGTGAATATTGGAACCAATATATTACTTTTATTTTCGAACTGATGCAGAGTCTTTATGCTATTGGGTGATTATTAATTGTCATTTTAATTATTGTCTTATTAGAGTATTCTTTGAAATATTTTTTTATAATACACACCTGCAATAATAAAATACATGATCCTGAGTTTATAGTGTTCTATAGCTTATATTGTAATGTGGCTGATGGTTTTTTGTGATAGTATTTCATTTAGGAGCCATCGCTGTGTTCGTGTTTAGGAGACCAGCTTCGTTCTGTGGTGTGGAGGGTAACAAGTGGGGTGGTTTGTTTTTGTAGTTTCCTAGGCCATGGCAGAGATAGAGGTGAGTCTTCTTTAGTGTAGTTTTCCGGCCTCCGATATTGGTGTGTGGTGGGGCACGTATTCTTGTTTATTGTTTATGTTGAGTAATGATGGGGCTGATTTACCATAGTTGAATTGTGTGTGAGTAGTTTGAGAGTTTGTGATTGATTTTATGTTCTATGCGGATGTGTATAGGGAAGTTTTATTTTGATTACTTTCTTGAGCCTGCTCTAGGTGATATAGGGATGTTACTAGATACGTTTGTGTAGATATTTACGTTGTGTGTGGAAGTTATTCATGTGTTTTGTGTTAGACGGTTTGATGGTTTGTTGATTTTGTACTGATGGCTTATGATATAGGTTTTAACTATAGATAGTGGTTGTAATGGTTTTGTCTAT
>CAJDSM010018462.1:9241-21170 GCA_903981925.1 Ostrea lurida
ATATGTGTAATTGTTGCCCATCTCTGTCCTGGATAATTCGTCAAACAGTCTGGAGTCTTATAAAGGAAATCTGCAGCAAGTCCTACTGATTGGATAAGCATCCTGCCCATGTTCTAACCCGAGGTCATCACTAAAGCCCATCCTTGACACATCCCAACCCTAATAAGATCCACATCCTAGCCTGTATTTGATATATATTGACCTTAAGGTCCTCACTAAGATCCATGCTTGTTTGATACTGACCTTGAGGTCCTCATTGAGACCCACCAGACAGGTGGGAGTGAATGCCATCGACAGGAAATGTGTCAGGGGGTACCAAAACCAGAACTGTGTGAAGACGAGCATGCCCACCACTGCCTCCATGTTCATGTGACCTGTGCGAGACTGCATGGAAATCGTCATGTTACGTCCTCCTATCAAAAAATGGTACAGAACACATTATCTATCAACATTATTTACATTGTTATATTCAGTAAATAATAGTCTCTTATATTTTCTATATAGAGAAAAAAGCTCAACATAATTGATATTTGTTCTCCGAAAAATATTGCCGGTCAATATTTTTTAAAAAAAATATTGACCGGCAGCGAGTTTTTTCCCACCTTGATTGTGATAAGAATTAAGATTGATTTATTGTGACGTAATAAAAACGCTGCGACTACAAGGCAAACGTGACGTCACAATTAAAAAACAAGATAACGTTTTTGAAAGAATTATGGCAAGATTCTCTAGATAGCATTACCGATACCGATAGTGGACAACGAAAATAGCAAGAGCATGACCCATGTTATCTCGATGTTAACTTGTAAAAATTATTTTCGGAGGAGCAAATATTAACTATGCTGAGTGTTTTCTCTATGTAGAGAATATAGAGGACATATGTATACTGCATGAATATAACAACTATTGTATATTGAGTCGTTTTTGTTTTTCATATAGCAAAACAAATATTAAACTGTGTTTTCGGGCAACATTGATTATGTTAGTCCTCGGGACGAAAATATTGCCCTCGCCTCCGCGTCGGGCAATATTTCGTCCCTTGGGACTAAACATAAATTGCAATTGTTGCCTCAACCCCAGTCAATATTTGTATAATGTCAATTAGTGGCATGAAGTTTACTACAAATAAAATATCAGCTATTTAACACACCATACAGCATTTTCTCTTCTACAGGACATTTTTAATACCTAAAATTTTGTACCCCATTGTGTCTGCATAACATGTATTTAAGCATGAAAGATACATATGTGACTCTGCATAACCTAGCTTGTAAGGTAAATAAATTACAGGGTTTATTTTTGTTGTTGTTTTTGACATCAGAAAACAAGAGGCCTACAGGCCTTAATGGTCACCTGAGTATCATTGCCCATATAGGACGTCTCATATTTTGCATTTAAGCCTGAATATGGAATCTATTGTTGTTGTTGTTTTTGACATCAGAAAACAACAGGCCTACAGGCCTTAACGGTCACCTGAGTATCATTGCCCATATAGGACGTCTCATATTTTGCATTTAAGCCTGAATATGGAATCTATTGTTCACATGATATCATCTTTCAAAATATGAAGAAAAAAATGCTAAGTACATGGTATTGAAAGTAATGCCATGGCAGGCTTTGGCATGTTAGAGAACCTTCACTGCTACAGGCCTGAGTACTAAGTCTAAATTTGTGGTACTTCACCTCCATCTGGTGACAGCTCAATATGTAGGGACATAAAACATACAAACAAGGAACACACTTAATGTCTATGTATACCATGCCTCCATATCAAACTACTGACTGAAATAGTAAATTTGAAGGAAATGATTTTTGCTATCAAAAATGGATCTAGCTCACGCGTAAATATATTGCAAAATGAACAGCTTACTCAATTTAACATAAGAATAGCTGAAATTCAAATCTGCATCAAAAACTAGTCCCAGTGAATTTCATCTTGGGTGGTTTCAACTAAGGTGACACATCTAGAACAGCTGTTTTGTTTTTGATCATCTTATTTCCCTTTGATACACATACCAATATTATCATGAACAGTGACCCACAGGAAGAGGGTTTTTTTGTAGTTTTTTTGTTAAATCAAAATTATTTCAAAGAACACTTGTCTGGAAAGTCACAGTTTATTTCATTTTTTAGTCTGAGAATTCATCCAATGTCTGTTTTCAAACAATTGTCCAACCTTTGATTTTCCGATATATATATATAAAACCACCCCCATACAACATGTACAAAGCTAAGAGGAAGCATCAAAAGCATTGTAAAAAAATTATCTCCCAAGCTTCACAAGTTCCTTCAGTCTGAACAGTATCTAGTCTCCATCTCTCAGAATTAATAGCATACTCTTGTTAATTTTGTTAGCTGAACGCACAAAAACAAACCCAAAATGTGGTCAAAATATCTCAATGCAGCAAAACATTTTTCATGGCAACCAACATAACTAATAAATCTGGGATTGTGGCAGAGACCAAAAACCAAGTAAAACAGGTCTTACAGATCGTATTTTGATTATCTTTGTCAAAATCTAAAAGAAATCTTGTAGTGTGTACAACAATGTCCTGAAAAATAGAAAATCAGTTATCTTGTAAAATTCCGAAGAAGAAAGAGGAGCAAGCCAAATTCAAAAGATTATTGTATGCATCTTGTAAACAAAAAATGTTTTCAAAAGACAGTCAATGTAAACTAAAGGATTTCCAGAATGAATAATATTATGCATATATTTCCTGCACGCATTTCACGATAAACAGCTATTCTGGAAACTTGGAATGTATTTCTGGAAACTTTTCATTTAAGGATAGGTGGACTCTTCTGGTGTTTAGCGGAGGCATGGAGATGTTATGTTTTGTTGGTAATAAGAGAAGAATGTAAACATTCTTTTGACAAACAGAAAAATAAGTATCATGTTTCTCGTTTTGTCAAGGTCATTCAGGTAACAGGATTTCTTATATTTTTAAAATGTTCAATTCTTTGGGTATTATTTGGGTGTATTTTTGATAAAATATGTAAATTAAGAGTGTATCTTATGCAAATGAATACACATATCTTGTGCACGTGCAGGAGTTTGGAAAATAAAATTGGAATACAAAAACGTTTAAACAGTTTCGACTCTATAAACGTTATCTCCCTATTGTGGCCCCCATCTTGACTCGGGTGGGGGTATACATTTAAATAAACTTGAATGCTTCCATTTAATTTGACAAACTGAACACCACTGTTCTTGAGAAGATTTTTTAAAGATATTCTCCTATATATATATTATAAACCTATGTAAAATTTTTATCCCCTATTGTGACCCCATCCTGACCTCAGGGGCCACCATTTGAAAAAACTTCAATCTCCACTATATCAGGAAGCTTTCAAATAAATTTCAGCATTTTTAACCCAGTGGTTCTTGAGAAGATTTTTAAATGACACAACCCTATTTTTGTGATTATCTCCCCCTTTGATGTAGGCCTGGTCGTTCTCTTGGACAAACTTGAATCCCCTTTACCTAAGGATAACTTGAACCAAGTTTCAGCTGAATTTGGCCCAGCGGTTCTGGAGAAGTCGATGTGAAAAGTTAACGGACGGACGGACAGACAGACAAAAGGCAATCAGAAAAGATCATAAAATTCCCCACTTTTCAAAGTTTCACTTTAAAATTTAATACAAGACTATGAATATTACGTGAATTTTTAGAAATTGACATCACTACTACTATGTTTTTAATAAACTCTGAAATTCATGAGTTTTTCCCATATAATATTAAGAGCAAAAAGGTCATTATTTATTTCCATTTACAAGCATTACATTTTTTGGGGGTATCTGCGATGTAAGGAGACATTATTATGAATCTATTTTGTGTAATGTCTTATGTTTTAATTACACCAACAGACAAATGAAGTTTAATTGAATAAATCTTGAGTAAATTTTCAGTGCAAAAAAAGTCTTGTTTATAGCACTGTTAGCTGGAAACACACATGGTGACCCTCAAATTTTTCCATTCTTCTTCAATGTAAAAAATAAAAATACACTTCCCAAAAAATTGACATCATTCCCAATCTCAGCTGCAAACCTCATGAAGTGGTGATATGCCATAAGATTGAACCTTCATTTGTGATCACATAGTCATAAGATTTGCTCTCTCTCTTCTCCTCTCCTCTCTCTCTCTCTCTCTCTCTCTCTCTTCTCTCTCTCTCTCTCTCTCTATTTAACAGAGTTTCATCAGAGGATAAAAACATGGATGGCATGGCATATTCCAAGTTCAAACTGCACCCTGGTTGCACCTGGTCATTTTCTCACAGTACTTATTTATTTATTTTAGGATTCAGTAAGAAAGTGCAGCATAACATTCACATTGTATATTGGGTTTGTTAAGCATTATAATCAATTTATCTTTGCAGGTTTTTTAACACTAGGATTTAGTTGCCCAATCTCCTATCTTGTGAAGAGCAGTCTTATCAGCCACATCACCTGTTCTCTTGGTCTCAAGGGCCATCAAGAATTTTTCTCTCCATAGTGTTTACCAGGAAATCATACCTATCGCTTCATGAATCAAACTGTCAGATTATAAACATGCAGATTATAAAACATGCAGATAACCCATTCATTTCTAACTCTTCCCAGATTCAAATTGGTATGGTTCTTACTTTGATCACCCCATTCCAGGTTAGAATACTGCTACTGACATTAAATGAAGAAAAGAATGCTTATGCAGCACTGATAAGATTGATCTTGATCAATTTTTTTTAACATTCTTTGTATTTTTTGCTATCACTGCCAGTGTTTACTAGTTTTCATTCAGTTTTTTTCTAGGAATCATAAAAATTTACATACTAGTCCATTACTTCTTGGTTCATGAAATCTAATACACACATACTTCCATTGCATTTTGTGGCAAGTTTAATTACAAAAGAAAAAGTTATATACATGCCATTTTTGTGCAACAACATCAAAGGGGAGCTGACATAAGTTTGCTCCCTGACTGACAGTCAGTAGACAGTTTTATTTAGGCTTTGAGATTAAGAAATGTTCTCTTGATGGCGATATCAAAGGGGAAATTGGATAGAAAACTTTTCCATCAATGCGCAACATGCATTGATAGTTTTCCATTCGATTTTCCCTTTCATACCACCATCATGAGAAGAATTAAAAGATTTATTTCTTATCATTTACTAAGTTTTTCAAATAGTAAAACAAAGTTAAATTTTTTTAAATTAAGAAATCAAACCAAGTTTTTCATCCAATCGGAATAATCGTTAGTCCTTAACAAAACTAAATGTTTGCCGCATATTTGCAATAACCATTGACCACAACTTTGCAGAAAGTTTGCCAGTAGTGGCAAACTTCTGGAAAACATCAAAAGGTTTGATAGTAGTGGCAAACAGTGTGGCAATCCTCTGGCAAAAAGAATTGTGAGTGCTATATCTTACTTGTAAATCAACAACTGATATTCAATTTTTTGCTGTCCGTTAGAAAAACCCAAGTTAAACAATGTATAAAGCATTAAATATAGAAAAAGAAAATTTGAATTTTAAAATTTTTTTAAGTGTCCCTCTTGAGAATATTTCACTCTTATGAAGATTGACGTCACCCTTGCCAGTAAAAGAATGCAAAATTTAGGCCTATGCTTGACACTTTAGGCCTTGGTTAACGGACTCACTGGGATCTTTATCATTTCATACCTGCTTTAACGGGGGGGGGGCTCTGTTTTAGTGTCAGCCACAAGCACCTGGAGCGTGGATATCGTTTGTATTATAAACAGATGTGTGTGAATGTAGCATTTTCAAATGTTTTGGATACTGATTTGTGGACTTTGGAGTTCTAAACGTTGAAAACACAGGCACCTAAGATGTGAAAAGCCTGCTATTTAAAGACCTCATGTACATACCACACCACCCCCCCCCCCCCCCTTCCCAATGAGAAAATGAATATTATAGAAATAATATAATTTATCTAACTGACTAAGAACTTATTAAGGTAATCTTCGGGGAAATCACATTTTGGATATATTATTGGCTCTGTATACTAATTGTTTTCAATTTAATTATTGATTTACCAAAGAAGTTGGCATGCAGTCATGTTATACAACATTTAATAATGCTAAACCACGTACTGACAGTACATATACATAGGTAAATTATTCATTGTCAGTAATTCAACAATATTTGGAGGTTCATAAATCAATATCCATAAACCATTTCATGATTTGTAAATGCTACATTAACACACTTACAAATTAAACTTGTTCTATTCAAGAAAAGTCATTCCTCATCGTGTCCTATCAGGAGCTAGCTGATATGTGGTACTTTAACACCTATTCCATTTGAAGTATTTTATATATATACGATTAATATTTGATTAAGGTGAATCACTTAAAGAAATTAAAAAAGCATGGGACCTTTACTACATACACTCTCCATAACACTGACTCAGCACTTTTGTTTTAACAATTAAAGGGGAAGTTGCGACACGTTTTGAAAAATGTTCAAATTTTAGATTGCCATTTTATGATGTTTAAAATGCTTAATCAATTATTTCTAGTGGTCAGCAAAAATTTGAAAGTCAGTTTGTTGAGTTACAAGTAAGATATAGCACTCACAAATCTTTGCTATGTAAACAAGGCTTGAGCCTTGTTTATGTTTACAAAAAGATTGCTTCGTAGAAAATATCATGTTTAAAACAATATGATATGTGAGAAACACTAGACACTGTTCAATTGTGTTAAGAAGAAGTTATAAACAAATTTAGTAAAAGGGATAACGTTAAATACATATATCAAAAACATATATGCAAGCAAAATCATGGCTTGGGCCTTGTTTACATAACAAAGAATTGTAAATGCTGTATCTCACTTGGAAGTCAACAGATGACGTTCAAATTTTGCTGACCATTAGAAATACCTTATTCAAGCATTGCAAACATCAAAATTGGCTATCTAAAATTTGAACATTTTTAGTTCAAAACGTGTACAAGGCTAAAGCAATACTTGATAGTAACTTAAAAAGTTATTAAATGATACTGATATGAAACTTCCAATGTAGCTTTTCTAGTGAAGGTTAGCTTCATACAAGTAGCAGCTGATCCTCTGTTGTGAGAACTATGGCTCTTCCGTATAAAATTTGTTCTCAGCAACTGAGGGTCCATTGTGAAACAATACATTCTTATGATGCTTTCCAAATTCCTCACCTGCATCTATAATTCCTTGAGCCAAGATGGCACCAAACTTTGCCATAACATCATCGTGTTTATCACTGATGATTTTTGAATATAGGCTTCTGTAGTGAGTGACCTACAAAACACAAGACAAAATTACACTGTTATCTGAGATGTAAATAAAAAAAACAACAAATTTATTGAGAGTAGAACAAAAAATTTCAAGTACATGCATGATTTTTATTTCCCACCTTCCATTTTCTGTAAGATATCAGATATCATTGACTATCTATGCAGCAAAGAACTATGCTCAATAAGCATACATTAATGACCCTGCTAATTTCCAGGTCATACATGCCTATTTGTGTCAAACCCAATTGCCTTTTGGGGTTAGAATGAGATATCTAAAACCTTCAAATTTAATAGAAGATTTGCTATGTTTTGCCATTGTTAAACATGCTGTAATTGTGATCTTGTCTGTGCTTTACATTAATTAATTTATATTAGGTGAAAATCAAGTGTCTTAAGGAAAATTGTAAAGAGAACAAGGCAACACAAGCAGAGTACCCCTTGCAACACAAGATTTATAAACAACAGTGACCTTTGCCCTTGAAAATCAATAATCTTCATGGGCAACATTTGTAGTAGGTTTGATGATTCTCTGATGAAAGTTGTGTTTTTTCTATCTTGTTCATAAGAATGTTAAGCAATTATCAATGGTGACCTTGACTTTTGACCCTTAACGTTGAAAATCAATAGGGTTCATCTCTGCATGGGCAGCATTTGTGGAAGGATTGATGATCCTCTAATGAACACTGTTTTCTATCTGTTTTGAGGCAATAGTCAATAGTGACCTTGACAATCAATAGGGTTCATCCTCTCTCCATATGCAACATTTGTGGTAGGTTTAATGTTTCTCTGATGAACGCTGTGTCTTCTATTTTGTCCACAGGCATTTTAAGCAATAGTCAATATTGATTTTGACCTTTGATCTTGAAAATCAATCGGCTTCATTCACTCTCTTTGGGTAACTTTTGTGGAGGCTCTAATGATTCTCTGATAAATACTGGTGTATTCTTTCTTGTTCACAAGAATTTTAGGCAATAGCCAGTAGTGACCTTGTCCTTGAAAAATCAATAGGGTTCACCTACTCTCCATGGGCAACATTTGTGGAAGGTTTGATGATTCTCTGATGAATGCTGTCTTCTATCTTGTTCACAAGGATTTTATGCAATTGTCAATAGTGACCTTGACCTTTGACCTTGAAAATCAATAGGGTTCATCCTCTCTCCAAGGGTAACATCTGTGGAAGGTTTGCTGATCCTCAGATGAATGCCCTTGTTTCTATCTTGTTCCACAAGGTTCTAGACACACACAACTGGATGGAAGTGATGCTAAATCCCCTCTCCACAACAAGTTCAAAGTTCCACACCCCACCACATGTTGCAAGGGGACAATTACTATTCTCTATTTGAATTTAAATTCATTCAACTGTCTTCCAGGTATTGTGCATTAATTATCATATATACTCGCCTATAAGTTGGTTTGCCTATAAATCGGTTGTGGTTTTTTTTTTGTTTTTTTTTTTATTGATTTGGAGGATTTTGCCACTGACCTGCATATAAGTTGGTACAACTTTTGGCCAAATCGGTTGACAAATTTCAAATCAAAATTACCCTGATTTTGCCCCCGTTTCAAAAAATATTTTGAGAAATGATGTTGGTATTTAATTATCCTTTCTGAGAAAGGCTTTCTCAAAAAATCAATACCATGTCAATCCTGTGTTCAATAATATTGTTTATATGAGATCGATATTTTTAACAAACTTTATTTGCTTAGTCCATGTTTATTTCTATAAGAGTTATACCCCTTGTCTTATATTATTATATTGATTATCGATCTCATCAATTTTTTTTCCTACCTAAAATTTTCCAGTAAAATAAAAGTATATGCACGCTATATTAATTTTCATAAATACTAAGACACTATTGAAAATTCAGCATAGCAATATTAAATCTATAAAAAAATATTTAATAGCTACATTGTAGTATATAAATTTCAATATTCAGTTGGGTTCACAATTCAGTTTTACTGATACATTGTTGAACAAATTACCATCATTCTCGGCGTGTGAATAATTTGCAAAATATATAATATACAATTTTAAATTAGATAGAATTATCTCAATAAGCAAATTCTTGAACTTTACACGCAATTTTAAAATATTAAAATGTTCTCCAAGTCCAAACTAATTTGTCTAAACGATGATCGTGATAATAGTTGGAGTTATTTTAAAAATTGCTACATTTCGCCGACTAGAAAAAATACTGATCTCCCTAGGACTCGCCTATAAGTTGGACATAGACTTTTGGACCAAAAGTTTACTCCCCAAAACCTGACTTATAGGCGAGTATAGTATACGGTACAAACTCAGTACTTATTCTCACCTTTGGACAGGTATTTTCATTCTGTTGAACTAACACGAGGGCAGATGCAATCAGAGCACCTTGGCGAACATAGTTCACAGGGTCATTGGTCATGGGTTCCAATAAACTGATGGCTTCCTGTTTAAACAAAAATGATAAGAAAAACATCAAGTGCACACCAAAACTTATCTCTCAATTGGTTTGAAATGTAGTAATTGAAAACAGCTCCCTTTCTCGAACCTGCAAAATTCAAAAGTTAGAAAGGCTAAACTGGGTTCATATTTGGGGTTGATAGAGTCAGAGTGAAATCATTGCAGATGTAAATATAGCTACTTCTGTTTGATATCATATTACGTCTTATTTTTATGCATGTTAAATTGTTTTACATGTAAAGCAATTTAGGGTATATGTTTCAATTTAGAATTTTTATTTGAAATTTTCATTTTCTTTTCTCACTTCCAAGAATTGTATCCATTTTGAGAAAAAGAGTGGACATTTAAAATGACATTTTAAAAAACGAAAATCGGCCATATTTTGTAACTGGAACTGAATTTTCAAATAACCATATCAAGTTCCATCCACATCACATCAAACCTGAAATTTCAAGGATATCTACTGAGCCATCTCTGAGAAACAGCCCAGACAAAAATGGGGAAAAGAAAAAAGAATAATAATTAAATTTTGCACATGGTCTCCCTATCTGTTCTGTTACAAATTTTTCGGGTTCATACTTGTGTTTAAACCCAAATTTTACAGTTCATATATTGTATAGACTTAATTTCACAAGTAATGGTTCAAGTCACAGACACATTATGAAGTCATTTGAAGCTAAATTCATACGACTGACATTTACTTTGTTATTCAGAACTTCTAAATAAAGTTTATGACTTCAAAATTGTTGGAAATTTAATTATAAGAAATGACTGTTAAAATTTTCAAGTTTACGAGATATTGAAGTGATGCTGTCTATTTGCAAACATAATATAATCCACTACTAGAATCTCATTACAAGTAACGAAAGAAGGTCTTTCGCGACATTACACTACTTTCGGTTCAAAACTTCAAGAATTCGAACCAATTAAAAAAAAAAAAAAAATAAATAAACAGTCCAATCACTAGGTCTTCCATAGAAACGAAAAACCTTACGGTAATAATAAACCATACAATCTGAATCACTATAAGGTCTTTCATCTGAAATGGAAGACCTAAAAAAATACCAAGCAAAAACAACTAGAACTGTCCTATCGTGACTAATACCCCCCCGCGGGGCACACTACATAATGAACACAACAGATTTCCTCAGATTAAACAGAAGTCTAATCAATGGGTAATATAGTATATTATTGCTTAGGAGGAGTTGCGGATAATGCATTGATGCATACATTGGTGAAAAATGCTCAAGTCCAAACGTTCATGTCTTGTACATAAATTGTCCAAAATAAAATTCCTGACAATATGCACATCTCCATTATGTATTCTAACACTCCACAAAGTTTCATAAAAATCCTGCAAGTAGTTTAGGAGGAGTTGCGGACAACGCACTGAGGCATATATTGGTGAAAAATGTCTATAAGTCCAAACATTTATTTTCTACATAAATTGTCCAAGATAAATTTCCTAGCTGACAATATGCACATCTCCATTATGTAATCTACAACTCCACATGCAATGTTTCATTGAAATTCTGCAAGCCGCTTAGAAAGAGTTGTGGACAATATATTTCGGACAGAAAGATGGACAGACAGGGTGAAACCTGTATACCCCCCAAACTTCGTTTGTGGGGGGGAGGGGGGGACTGCATGTGAGATCAAGGAACAACAACTCGGGCTAAACTATGCAATTCAATTACTACAAATTCTTAACCATAATGATGGGATATTCAATTTCCAAATTTTGACTCAAACTCCATTCTATCAAAGTTTTATCAACGTCCCTTGAACTTCAAGTTACTAAGAATCACCTGTAATATGATGCTCAAAATATGTATGTACATAAACAAATTTTACAATTAAGCTTAATCGTCTTATTTTGTTCCATGTCGAGGAAACACTTACTGCGTACGGTGTTGAAAAAAACAAACTTCTGTGAAGATAATTGCCCAATGACCCTCTTAGAGAGTAAGTCAAAAACAACCAGCAGAAGTGATAACTATAAGCATTTATTCTTATCACTCAAGTACCTCAACCAATGAATCAATAGGAAAATTGGACGGTCCTGTTCCATGTTTTTTCGTACATTGCTAGACATCGCTCTAGTTAGCCATCATGATCAATTTCATAGTAAATGAGATCTGAGGGGCTAAACATTGAATGGAATCTTAATTGACTTTTTGTTCATGTTTACCAACCCAAATTTATGTATTGATCTGAATGAAA
>CAJDSM010018462.1:24851-48205 GCA_903981925.1 Ostrea lurida
ACCTGGTGATCCCCCCCCCCCCCCCCCACTCCAAAGGTGGATGGAATCTTTCTGAATACACAAGGCTAGATTTGATTACTATTTTGTTGCATGTCCTTTAGTTCACTAACTTTAGAAGATAAAAAATCTCAAAGTATCTCTTCCACCCGATTTATCACGTCAGTAACAACAGGAGGTACTGCGAAACCTGCTCCCTCAAATACCCCCACTTACCCCAATCTCCCAAAAGATGTTGTCAATCATTAAAGAATTTAAATGGAAACCATATTGCTACTTTAATGTCACGTGAGTTTGACCTTTTGACCCCCAATTCAATGGGGAACATCTTTGACCCGTGGGTTGTTCATTATGTATGACATGGTGACTCTAGACTACTCTAGAACCGGAAATCATATTGCTACTTTGATGTCCAGTGCACCTGACCTATGGATCACCAAATTTGATAGGGAACATCTTTGACCCATGACATGGTAATGCTCCGAGCCCGGAAACCATATTGCTACTTCAATATCCAGTGCACTTGACCTTGAACTTTTGACCCCAAAATCGATAGGGAACATCTTTGACCCATGGGTAGTCCATATGTATGATATAGCGACTCTAGGTAGAAAGGATAATGCTCTAGAGCCTGGAAACCATATTGCTATTTTGATGTTCCGTGCGCCTGAATTTCGACCCCATATTCGATAGGGAATTACCATCTCCCATGGGTAGTCCATGGTACATGTAATTCCTCTACCTTATGTGTATTCTATATTGATTTCTCTAATATGCACATTTAATTTGTGCATATTTATAAATAAGCAGTTTTTCTAAACTACTGACATTTAAAATTAGTTATTTTTATTTATTTTTCTTAAATTCTGTTTTACGAAAATCATTCAAAATGTGCGATTGTCTCATTCTGACCTAAACTTCTGTTTTTGTGTGTCTGACATCTTAAAAAGGTGGCAACATACACATTTTCTTTCATTATCTATTCAATCAAACTATAAATGAGTTAAAAAAGAAAGGATTTTAAGGTTTGAACATATGAATTCCTTAAAATTCCTAAGTAGCAAGAAGCACCAAAAATTGCTAAAAGACTTTAAAAAATCTTGATGACTTTAATCTTCTCTCATAATTAAATTACTATTTTGGAATTCAGAGTACAATTAAATGTTTCTTCTGATCTTCAGAAAATGACAAATTCTCCTGGGCTTTTTTAGTGGACTTTCTTCTGCCCAATGTCTTCCATAAACAAAGTGCTGCATAATTAAGACTTCCTGCACTATGCAGCAATGTTTGTCTTACATTGCTGGTCAATGCTGCACTAAACCTTTGTCCTTATAAATCATTCTGTTTATCTTCCAACATTAAAAATTCACTTAGAGAATTAATGGGGCCACTCGATTATTATTTGGGTATTGTACCATAAAAATGTTGCTAATCAGTCAAGGGGACAAAGACAAATCAGGAAATTAATTAGCTATACAAAATTCATTCAGTGCTCTTAAAAGTCAGATTTATCAATAGTGCACACACTTGCACTTTTGTTCATCATTATAGTAAAGATACTGGGAAAAATCATTTGTATGTCTGAATAATTTACTTTGAAATCCTGAATTATACGATACAGCTTTTCATGAATTAAACAAGATGTGTTTGTGAAACACGAATGCCCCCGTATTCCACATGCCAGTGGAAGGGGTTAGGCATGTGAAATATTCAAAAGTTATGGCGAATGTTAAAATTGTTTAAAATTGTAGGTCAAAGTTCAAGGTCAAGGTCAAACATTTTTGGTACCAGATAAAAGGACATTGTTATAGGAATACACATGTGAAATATGAATGCCTAACTCTTGCCATTCAAAAGTTATGGGTAATGTTAAAGTTTTTGAAAGTAGGGTCTAAGTTCAAACTCAAGGTTCTAAGTTCAACTCAGTAGAGGTCAAAAGTTTTGTACCCACGAAAAGGTCTTCGTAAAGGAACAACATGTGAATATTTAAAGCCTTAGTACATTACCATTCAAAGTTATAACTAAGGTTAAGTTTTTGAAAAGTAGGTCAACACTCAAGGTCAGGAGGTCAACAATCGTTTGTAGCTCCAATGGAAGGTCTGTATAAGAACATATATGTCGAAATATCACAAGGCCCTTAGTACTTGCAATTTCAAAAGTATTAGCTAGTTAAATTGTTTCAAAAGTACGTCAACTTCAAGGCAAGGTCAGGGGATAACTATGTTGTACCCCACGGAAAGGTCTTGTCATAAGGATATGCATGTAAATATCAAAGCCCTATACTACCATTCAAAGTTATAGCCAAGGTTAAGTTTCCACAACGCATACAGACGGACAAAAACAATATGCTCCCCAATCTTTGATCACATGGGCATAAAAATCCAGCGAGTTCAAGATATTGATGCATAAAAGTTCTTTGCATAGAGCTCATGAATCAATTCTCATTAGTGCACAACCAAAAATTTCCTCTGCAAATGGGCACAGTCATTTTATCTTCATCACATTTCTTAAAAATAAAAAGCAACAGTTCCTGTTATCCTTAACAAGACAATAACAGCTAAGAGCAATTAATTTGCAATTTTATATAGAATATACGATTGAGGCTTTTTTCTTTTTTTTTTGTTCAAAAGTTCAACTTTTAGAAAAAAAATTACTATTGACTTGCGCATCAAAATAAATGCTCGCGTCAAATGAGCCATCAGAGTGTATTGCTTCCCCAATGAAATCATAGGATTAAGTTCTTTGAATTATCAAGGTCCAATTTAAAGATTGGTCAATTTACTTCTGACACAACTGAATTTAGGTGGTCTACTGTACATGTGATTTCTCTTTCACAACTTTCAATTATGCAGTAGCTCAAATGGTGCCTGTGTATTGGGACCTATCCTAGCTTGGAATGCTACATTGGGATACAAGGCATCTTTTATCATTTACTGGAATAAGGTTCCTCATCATTGTCCTCTATAACAATATTGTAAAAACTTTGCACATCAATACAATAATTTCCATAGCACTGCCCATGCGAGTGACACCTTGACATTATTTGCATTCAGAACATATAGTTGAATCAATACTTTTAAACTGCAAATTGCTTTGACTTTAAGCTTCTCTAACTTGTCTACCTTAAGACCTGTTCCAGCACAAGCAATTCCCAAGGCCATGGCTGCACCAAATCGTACGTGAGGGTTGTAGCTCTCTGACAGCAAGGACACCACTTGAGGGCATTGTTCCGGGGTTCTGAAAAAAAAAGAAACAAGATTATATTGGTAAGGTGGCAAAGGAGTTGCAAACTGTTGAAAAAAATCACAACAAGAAGTTTTTATAAAAAAGGTGCATTTCAGAATTAATACCCGGTACCACATGTACATAAATCAAATTGGAAGATCAATTATTCTTGTGGAATGAAAATAAAATGCTTTGCGAGTTCAAGTTGTCAAGTCTTAATTTCATAAAGTTGAACAGTTTTCACTTTTTAAAAAAAATTCTTTTTGGTCACAGAGGACATGAATTAGTATGTCCATACCAATGACATTTGACCTCAATATTCGGGATTATTTGAATACTATATGTCAAATAATCCAACTTAATTGACCGCAGTGTACTTTGTAGGTATGTATGTTTTGTCATGCCTATGGGTAAGCCTTTTAGGTACGATCTAACCTCAGTTTCCATAATTTATATGGTATTACTTCATGACGTATAGTCCATGGGGATCCGGGTTAGAATAGGTCCTCAGCATCCCCTTGCGTGTCGTAAGAGGCGACGGAATGGGGCGGTCATTCGGATGAGACCGCAAAAACCAAGGCCCCGTGTCACAGCAGGTGTGGCACGATAAAGATCCCTCCCTGCTCAAAGGCCCTGAGTGTCGAGCACAGGCCTAAATTTTGCAGCTCTTCAACGGCATTGGTGACGTCTTCATATGAGTGAAATATTCTTGGTGGGACGAAAACAATAAATAATCAATCAATCAATCATGACGTATAGCCAAAATACCCGAGGTACGACCTATCTCGGAGACCGAGATCCTCTTCCGTTTCACAATCACGCTGAAGCAGACATACTTTTCCAAGCTTATATTCCGCCAGTGTGGTTACTACTGTACAATGGACTCGTTAATCGACTCGTTAATCAATCATATGTATACATGGACTTGTTAATCAATCATATGTACACGCGTATGTGATTTGTTACACCTGTGTATATTCACGGCACTTGTCAAAGCAATAAATTGTAAACTTGGCATTTGTCTTTTATTGAGTCTCCAGGCTTAAGTGCCTATTAGCAGGACTACTGAGAATTATTGTACAGGTGAAGTGGCACCTTAGTTGTCGGGAGTGGTCTACCAACAGAGTGTTCAATTAAGTGACCCTAATCTATAGCACTCAATATTAACCTTGACCTTTAAACTCACAAAGTATCTGAGACCCTTGCCTTATATGACCAAAGTTGAGGTTGTGAACATGCAAAGAGAAAGAAAGACAAACCAAAATTACTATCACCCCATCGATCTAATGGGCATAAAAACAATGCAAATAGTGATTTACGACACTTTCGTTTACATCATTCATGAAAACCTTGTAAATACACTATCAATTTCACATCAAAACCAAACTGGAAAGTATCACTTAATCCAGAATTCCACAGCATTTTCCTGGCATTCAATTGTGTGACAGAGAAAGTATTTTATTGCTTTGATTCGTATCTCGTTTATGATCATCCTAAGGTCTTTTCTACACAAATTGAGCAAATATGTTAGGATATTGCTCTTGTTTATTCAATTTGTTTGTTCCAGCTTTACATAATTTGACAATAATCTGTTTAGGTTGTTACCCAAATCACCATCATGCTCACAAGAGAGCAACCATTTCATGTATTGACAACAAGCATGAATATCGTCCTAATGGCACCGAGGGCATCGATTTTCTGGTTCATGGTCCATTATTGATAAAAAAAAATTCAATGCAATTAAGACATGGACATTAGTCCCTCTGAAAATGAAATAATACAACAGATTATGTAACGCAGCCTTCACAATATCAACAGACTTTGTAAGTTCACTGCTCTACACACAAAATGACTTGTACAATAGTCTTACCGGACATTAACTTAGCTTTGTTGAAAAGTGGTTTCTGCGGTAATAGAATAGTCTTAGGCCACATTGTAAGTGATCAAAATTTATTAGATTCGAAGTGAGATCAAAAGATCAATATCAGATAAAAATCTAAAGTCAAAAAGTTAAGGGTAGGGGGATAAAAACTCCTGTACGTTTCTGTCCTCAGACATCGATTACACATGATGATATTACATTTTAATGTACGTTTAATAGTTTTAAAATACACTTACATTTGTGAATATATACAGAAGAGGTTATATACGGAATGCATTTTATTAATCATTTAATATACTCGCATGTTTTTACTTGTTAACCCATTAGTTTCAACATTCGATCATCATAATTATTCAGTTTTAGGGGAGGGGGGTCCTCAGTGAAAACTATGTGGATTTAGCTTGTCAGACATTGAACTTTTGATCTCGCCTAGATTCAAGAATTCCGATAAATGACTGTAAATTACAGTCAAACCTCGTAATCTCGAACTCGATAGGACCAATAAAAAAGTTCGAGATATCCGTGAATTCGAGATATCGAGGGTAAAATTGCTAAGAAAACAGGTGGTTGGGACCTCCAAATCAATTCGACATAACCATGGTATTCGAGATATCAGTGTTTGAGATATCGAGATTCAACTGTATTTTAATTTCATAAGTTGTTATTTTGGGTCTCCAGTGACAGTAACAACTGTTACAATAATTATGAGTGTTTTTAAAAACAAGAGGCCCTAGATGGGCCACACTATGCACCCACCTGAGTGACCTTGGTCCTGTCGTTGTTCTTTAAAAGTGGCATGGTTCTTGAGAAGATTTTTAAATGCCCTGACCCTATTTTTGCCCTTTTGTGATTATCTCCACTTTAAAGGGAGAATGGTCCAGCCTTCATTTGAGGATATTGTGTATCAAGTTAGATTGAAATTGACCCAGTGGTTCAGGAGAAGAAGTCGAAAATGTGAAAAGTTACCAGACAGATGGACAGACTATGGGTGATTAGAATAGCTCATTAATGATCTCAGTGAGCTAAAAAGCCCCACACCTTGACAGCTAGCTAGCTCATATCATAAAGCAGACATTACTAATGAAGTCTTCTTCAATCACGGCCTCACATTATAGAGTCTGGGATCAAGTTGGGCCACAGACAAAATACTTGTTTTGATTCATTTAATGCTGGCATGTTATATGACTCCCTGACAATCTTGGAGGCTCTTTCAGATCTATCCAAAAATTGGTTAAACACGACCATCTGAACAAAAGAGAAGTATCGAAAACACCCAATTACGACGAGATATCAATATTTCCTGTGAAATATCATGAAAACTTTTATCAGGCTGGAGAGACAGGAAGACATTAAACTTCTCAGATATACGTTGTGATATTTTCTCCATCACTAGAAATACTGGCAAAATATCATGAAAACCTATCATTTCTTAAAACTCCTGCTTTAATTAGGTATCCTAGCTAGTATGCTTGCAAAACAGAGATTTTATGACTTGTTAAGCAAATTATTCAGCACCTTCCCAAGGCTGAAACTGATCTGTACGTCTGCTTTATGTCACAAGGAAATACGTCTTTTTGTATCTGAATGTTCAGGAATCAACACAAGAGGCCCACAGGCCATATTGGTCACCCGAGTCTTAGAATCACCATGCAGTCCCGAGGGCTACAATATCTAGAAAAAAAATCCTGCTTTTCACTTAGGATCATAAATTTGTTAGATGACTACCTACTACATGTACCTACTCCTCCCCGCCCTGGAGTCATCAATCTCTATTCCAGGTATCATGAAATTTACAATTTTAGTCGAGGCCTTCCTGCTCTACATTACTATTATTTAGTTTTTCTTACACATGTGCAGTACGTTAGAAGATTTTTGAAAATTGGTTAATTTTAGACAGTTTTTGCTCTGCCTTCTGAAGCCCAAGGGGTGCAAGAATTCCGAAATTTACAATGTATGTCTTAATTTTGTTTCAAAAATCCGAAAAGAATTGGAATGGTAGTTATCAAGAATAAGTTAAAAATGTTCAGTTAGCATATTTGTTAACACATTTAATCTGAATGACCAATTTGGCCCCACCCTAATACCAAACCCCTACCCCTGAGATCATCCAATTCGTAATTTTGGTATTAGGCTACCTGCTCATTCTAATTATCCATTTAGTTTCAATTTACTATCAATAGCATTAAAGATGTTTTCAGAAGTTTTACACACATTATAAAGTACTACACACCAAGTTTTGCCCCTTCCTGGAGTCAGAACCTCTACCCAAGGAACCCCAGGAATCTGATTGATCATTTATTGTTTTACTCATGAAATTTACAATTTTGGTTGAGGCCTAACAAAGCATCCTGTTCAGATTTGTTCTCATTTTTGGGGAATTCTAAAGCAAAAATTTGGGAAAATACCCACTTTTTAGCATCGGGAATGAGGCCTTATTTCAGCCCTTTACAGACCCTAATAATAATCCCTGATTTCTAGAAATTTAAATTCTATAATGTTGGATAACTGAATATTTGTTTCATTCATTGCCTTTTCACAAAACATTGTTGTTTTTTTTAAAAAACCAGAAATCAGATGAATGATATCTACTGAAAATGTCTCCCAGACATGGGGGGTAAATCCATCTTCACTGATTTAACAGAGCTGATATCCATTCACCGTTTTTTATCTGTGTGTCATCTAAAACTTCTATGCTATACAGTCACTACAAACCTGTCACCCTGATGTAAGTGAGATAATTGATTAATAACCCTGCTTGTTTCTCCCTTAATTGATAATTATGAATCTTCCTTTCAACATCCCCTCATGTACTCCCCATAAACCAGCCATGTATGCTGTCACTATAAAGATTCTGTCCAGGTAACCCGTGGCAACCCCTGACGTAGTCAGCTGATCTTGCACTAAACTGTGCCTTTGATTTTATATGCATAAAAAAGTTCTGTGCTCCATTCTATAGAGGAAATAAGATCTGGTGAACAGATAGTGAAAATCATGGGGTACCTATGTGCACAATTATCACACAGTTATTAAAAGTACTCACGTTATGTACTTTGGCTTTCGCGACCCATCGAAATCATGATGAAATTTTATCCATAGTGTGACAAGTAAACCTTATTACATCAGCATTCAGACTTGAGACAGTTTACAAAAAATTTCTTGTCCATTACTAGCGTTATACTCAAATCTGGTCACACTGTAAATCAAGACCCCAGAAATGTATACAAATTACAAAACACACCAGCAATTGACCCTATTCACTTTATGGGTAAATTTTTCAATTATCTATTTCTGTCTTTCCTTGCAATAAAAACAAGTGACGTCAATATTCGTCCTCAATCATGCCTCTACCATTAGTAGTGAGTCCATCCCTTGATTTTACAGGTAACATGTATATAACTTTGCTCGACATCTCATCCAAAATCAATCATGCCTGAATCTTTTGGAAAACAAACTCAATCTCTGTGTAAAACTGATAACTCTTTGATATTGAATTGTATTCGTTAAATTGGGAAGTATGTAGAAGAAATGTGCTTACATAAAATGATTGTAGTTTTTTTCCCCTAAATTTTTCATAATAATCATTGCAAATTTCTACACAAATTAAACATTTATAACACAAATCTGACTATACATAGCTATGTTGTAATTGATGCAGTCAATGTGATATAACAGTGACTTGCAAAAAGAATTGTCACTAAATTAACTTCAATCAGAATGAAAAATATCAAAAGAGTTCCATGATCTATGGAAAGCTTATAAAGACTAATCTGAGATTTTATTTATTTTGACATGCTGTGAAGTGTGTGTGACCACCTCCAACACTGGTTTAGGTTTTCCTTACTCACATAAACAATGCTCTGATCATGGGTTACATAGCACTTCTTTTGGAACTCTCTAACTGAAAATTCTATTTTCAAATTCATGGGAAAACAAATCAAATCCCAGGTGCATACAATCAATCATCATTCCTGTAATTAATTCCAATGTTCTTATACAATATAATAATGTAGCTAAAACACTGCCTTAATTT
Source organism: Ostrea lurida (assembly GCA_903981925.1). Taxonomy (NCBI): domain Eukaryota; kingdom Metazoa; phylum Mollusca; class Bivalvia; order Ostreida; family Ostreidae; genus Ostrea; species Ostrea lurida. The sequence continues at coordinate 33,986 of CAJDSM010018462.1, forward strand.
CTTATTATGGTCAGCACTTCTGCATACTTTTAATCTTTTCATCCATATAGTGCATAAAAAACAAGAGCAATGCCAACGTAGCATTATACGCCCGTCATGCCCCAGACAATGGTAAAACCACTACGTGCATTGTGACCTTGACCTTGGCTCAAGGTCAGGACACTTTCTTGGGTCTAGACCAACAATTCTGTGAAATATTATTCCAATCCATTCAGTTAGTGAAAGCTTATGATCCGGCCAAGGTTACAACCACTATGTGCATTGTAACCTTGACCTTTGACCAGTCACCTTGGCTCCAGGCCATGTTACTCCCTTGGGTCTCGACCAACAATTCTGTGAAATATTATTCCAATCCATTCAGTTAGTGAAAGCTTATGATCCGGCCAAGGCTACAACCACTATGTGCATTGTAACCATGACCTTTGACCAGTCACCTTGGCTCCAGGCCATGTTACTCCCTTGGGTCTCGACCAACAATTCTGTGAAATATCATTCCAATCAATGCACTCAGTTTAAACAATGTTACAACCACTAAGTGCATTGTAACCTTGACCTTTGACCAGTAACCTTGGCTCCAGGCCATGTTACTCCCTTGGGTCTAGACCAACAATTCTGTGAAACATTATTCCAATCCATGCACTCAGTGAAAACTTATGGTCCAAACAAGGTTAAAACCATTATATACATTGTGAGCTTGACCTTTGACCAGTGACCATGGATCAAGGTTATGACACTTTCTTGGGTCTAGACCAACAATTCTGTGAAATATTATTCCAATCCATGCACTCAGTGAAAACTTATGGCTCAAATAATGTCAAAATCCATTATGTGCATTGCAACTTTAACCTCTGACCAGTGACCTTGACTCAAGGTCATGACACTTCCTTTGGTCCAGGGCAACAATTCTGTGAAATATTCCAATCCATGCACTCTGTAAAAAGGTAAGGCCCGGACAAGGTTTAAACCATTATGTGCATAGTGACCTTGATCTTTGACTAATAACCTTGGCTCAAGGACATGACACTTCCTTGGATCCATGGCAACAATTCTGTGAAATATTGTTTAAATCTACAGAGGGTGTCAGAAGTTATGGCCCAGAAAAACTATTTCAGCTGGCCGACAGCCGGACAATGCCATAACTTAATATGCCTGTCTAAAAGACGGCGTATAAAAAATTTATTGCACAGGCAACTCAGTGTTGTGGAAGGGGGGGGGGGGGGGGGGGGGGGGGAGGGGCTGGCTCAATCGCATAAAAACAAAAAACAACAAAACAAGAAACCAAAATATCACAACATGTCAAATGTGACATACATTAATTTCTCTGTTGTGAACCAATGACCTTCAACCTCAGCCAAATTCAACTGGGTAAGGGTCATGCATATACCTCTTGGTCAAAAGGAATATTTAAATGTGCTAAAAACAAGCTTTAAGCAACTCTCTTTTAATAAAAAAAAAATGGGCACATTTACTGACAGTAATCCAAGGTCAACTGTCTGTTCATAATCAACCTTCATACTGATCGAGTAACAACTTCTACTGTAAAGTTAGAACACACAGCTTTCAACTTTTCTTTAACTGCCAGTGACTTTCAACTTTCTTAATAATTAAGTCATGACTCATGTCACACAAGATGGACAGGTGGTAAAAAAACAGATCAAACTTGTTTTCAACATACATTGTACATGTATTCAATGTAGAGGATGAAAGCAAAGCCAATTTCAAAAGAAATGATATTGTTTAAATTCAGTGAATGTAAATATTTCATATTTACATTTCAGTTGCAAAGAAGTATAAGCCTTGATATTGATTGCTTGGTTGATGGTAGTACAAACATACAATCTGTACAAGATTCTGTTATCCGGACGCTTTATTTCTCCGAACATTTTTTATAGGAACCAAAGCGTATGGATTAACATTTAAGGCTCCACTGCATATGCCTAACTCAGGAGCAGTTAAGTTTCACAACATCATTTAATCAAAAATGCAATCAGTTTAGTTGCTTGGTGTCTACAACTCTTGAAGAACATCAAATATTTTACTGTATGAACCATAACCCAGAAGCCATGAGTTGCATTTATACTGTCACTTATAATGAAAGCTTAGTATTGTTGATAGTTAAAAATCGTCTGTGTATATACATGTATGTAATTAAGTGGAGATAAATACCTGGGTCATAAATTCAAACATGCTCACCGAGCTGAATGGGAAATGTGATGGATGAAGGTGCCTTAAACTGTGACCATGCAAAACGTATACTGATGCACAGAAGGATGGGCCGCTAAATGTCTCAGACACGTTGTGCATACATTTAAGCTCGCGCGGAACAAGGAGCAGTGTGGGTTTTCAATAGTATTAACTCAAACCAAAAACATTGATTGATAAACTGCACAGATTTCCGTTGCAGAGAATGGCAAGAATCAGTTCCTATATGATTCCACTGTGCAAGATCAGACACTATAGATATACATCAGGTGAAATATAGATGTAACACTATTGATACAGATCACTACAATCTCCCAATGTATAGAGTTATCAGTGGTTAGAGAGCCTCCACAGAGTATGACAGACAGAAGCCGCTTCCTTCGCCTCACACTACAAGACTGAAACTTTATCACTTATCTGATTCTAATTCAAAGGAGCATCCTGGATAGATGGTATTTTTCAAATCAGGTGTTTGTGGATAGAGTTCCACACACAAATGAAACTACCAACCGATGCTTTAGATAAAAGGAAAATTCCTCTCACCCAGGATCTCAAACTTTTGCTATGAATAATGGACTTTTCCATTTAGTACATTTTTTGCCATGGATAATATGTGTTTGCAATATTTTAAAGACACTTTAAGGATGTTCAAAAAAAAGGTATCACCATTATATTTCCATGAGGGATAGCTTATATGCATTGTAAAGGTACATTGGTGGTGAGCACACATAAAGGTCTTTGAATATTTTCCTCCCACTGGGAGATATGCCTTTGCAGAAGATATCAAAAAATGCACAGGGTGCCTGATACAAGTGAACAACCATAAACTTTTCAAGCGAGTGTAAATCTTAATCATTAATCCATTGCTCTTTACCATCATCTCCTAAGAGGGGAAAAAGCTACTTTCAAAATTAAATGGTATAGCCCCCACTTGAATTTATACGGGACTATAATCAGATGCTGATCGGCTGTATCCCAGGTAGAAGGCATTGATGGGATAGATTTTACTGTGTGTAGCTACCAGCACTACGGTGGACCAATAAGTGCTTGTGATTCGAGGACTGCGGCTGGATATTAGACTGTAGCCTGAAAAGTTTCTGCATAAATCAGGTAACAAAAATCATTCTAATAGTTATTTTCACAAAGATATGGGGAAGCTGCTCAAAATTAGAATCAGGGCCATTAAATAATAATAAAAAAAAAAATATCATATTTGTTAATTTTCTAATTTGGACTGAGTCTATTGATATTATTCTAAAGAGAAATGTAATTGATATATAATAAAAATCTTTGAAAAAAAAAAAAAAGAAAGAAAGAAAAGAAAAAGATTGATGTTTATGAATCTGCCCTTGGACTCGGACATTGTTTCTGATACTGTAGCTCTAATTAATTTATGCATTTTATAAGTCTACAATAGCTTTACAAGCACTAGAGCATAGCCTTTTGATGAATGGAAAATGTAAAGGAAAATTCAGAAATTACTCAATATAAATGTAGAGCAGGCTTTAATTATTGTTATAACATAATAAATCTATCTTCCCCATGGTGAGAAATATTTTCAAAATCAATAATATGTTGCAAATGTCAAATTGGTAACATATTTATTGCAGCTTTTCTTGCCTGAAAGCTTGCTTCTTAAATGTATAGGTTCATACATATTAATTTTTTCTCTGCAGGTAAAATATTCTTTTTAATTAATACAAGAGTTGGAAGCTTAGATCATCTGTGAATGTGAGGAAATTTGGATGAGGAACTATTTTACTACCGGAATTTGGACAGATTGGTTGAAGCTTCATGATTACATGGAAAATTTTTGACTAAATATAAAAAAAAAAATTAAAAAAATGTGAGATTGCTCAAGGTGTCTTTACCATATGAAAAGATAAAACATAACAATCTACTGTGCGAAACATTGTTTAAAATACCAAAGGGACCAAATTCCTTTAAATGCCGATTGGAAATGTGAACACTTATGATAACATTACATCTACCAGTGGATTAACCAATGGAATGTTTGTGCTGGAAAATGGTAGTGTCAGTCTTAGGACAAAGGAGTGCCCATTTCATCACGGAGAATTCAATGGATCAGTCAACTGCACAGATATTCCGACCATTGAAGATGGACATCAGGAATACAATTGGCCGATACTGCTCCTGACTCCTCTGATATTTTTCGGAGTTGGCGGGAATATCTTAGTGTGTATGGCTATTTCCATGGAGAAGCGTTTACAAAGTGTGACTAATTATTTTCTGCTGTCTCTTGCCATTACCGATCTCCTGGTCTGTATCATAGTTATGCCATTCACAGTTGTAAATGATTTCACAGGTAAGGACGCCATTTCCCAAAGAGGACAAAATCATCTCTCCAAGCTAGTTAGAAAACATCAGTCAGACCCAAAGGAAATAGTATCAAATTAAAAGCAAACAAATAAACAACACACAACAGGATATTACTATATCTCTCAAAAATTAAAACTGACAAGACCTTTAGGATTAATCTCAAACTGCTTCCCTTTCTTTCCAATAATTATTTAATTGTCAGGAATATTCAAAGAAAATTCATGATGTAAATATATAAGCTTTTAATCAACTTTGCAGACAGTTTTAACTTTTTGTTTAAAGAAGATACTAAAAGAGATTGCAAGGGCAATTCCATTGTTATTCTTTCATTAGCCTTTGCTTTCCAACATTCAGTTAGTGTCTGGCACTGCAGAGATTAACAGAGAACAGACCAGTCATATCTTACACTGAAAGTGATAGCTAGGCTCAGGCTGTAGGCTACCATAGCAAGTTAGCAAATTCACAAATAAAAGTGACTATATATTCTGAGTCTGTTTCAAATCCACAGAGAGAGAGAGAGAGAGAGAGAGAGAGAGAGAGAGAGAGAGAGAGAGAGAGAGAGCCTCTCTTTATCATATAGTACAGAGCCTGAAGTAGCTAGAATATTTCAGAAACCCAGTTTATCTAAGACATAATACAAAAGTTAAGCACTGAAATAACTTTTATCTTTAAGAAATATTTCATTTCTTCGCAAAAAATAGCTCTACAACATTAATCCTGCGATTTAGACTTGCACAACTGTCTTACAAAAATGTACAGTCAGTTGCATTGTGAAGCTACAGGTGGTGAAGCAATTATCCGCTGAAATCTTGTCATCACACCAAACAGACTTCAAATGGAACATCAGGCATCTGCCCAATTAGGCCCCTTTTGCATTTTGAAATCCATACTTCCCCCTCAATATCACAGAAAACCAGGGAAAGCCAACAGGGAAATATCCTCCTCCAAATATTCCCATCTGCAGATTTTAACATAGATGTAATAAAAATTCCATATTTAATGAAACTATTTTTTAAAATATTTAACTACCATAACAAATTTTATTCATCATTATTCACCAATTTCTGTTGCTTTTTCAGGTTTAGAAAAGCCTTGAAATCAAGCAATAAATAAAGTTTTTTATTTAAAAAGAAGAAACTATACACTATTTTTTAAAATACTTAACCACCATGACAAATCTTATTCATCATTATTCACCAATTTCTGTTGCTTTTTCTGGTTTAGAAAAGCCTTGAAATTGAGGGATAAAAAAAGTTTAGAACAGCATGCTCACAGATAACAATACAATAAAGCCATGCACAGATCTGAAGATGGTCCCTATAATTCAATGAAACCATAACTACTGTAACTGAATTCATACATTAAAGATTTCTTGTGGCACTGAATTTAATTCTCCTACTATCAAACATAAGGCTCATTATTCTTAGTTATCACACATTCCTTTTAACAGTCTACAATAATTAATATTAACAGCATCTTTGATTAAATGAGAAACCAATAAAGACACCAACTCATTAACTAGCAACTACTTTCAAATAACAGAGATAGCACAAATTTCAGGAAAAATTTGTTTCTAGAAACACCATTTCTGTTTCTATAAATGCATGTTTTCTTGCGATAAACGTGTCATGTATACTGTATCTAATTCATCTAAATCATGGTCTTTAAAAATACCTCTTCACGGGAGTATCTGATGGCGCTAGCAAATTAACCAATTTTCTCATCCACGGCATACTTTTTTTTCACACTTTTAGAAGCCCACTTATCTTGTACATCATTCTCCCAGCATCTACACTGCTACTAATATTATGATTTTTAGATACAAAGTGTTGAAACGTTAGTTGCAGTATGTGGATTTTGTTTTCACAAATTCAAAATGGCACATATTACACAAATTATATTTCTGAAATTCATATAAATCATCAATACTTAAGCAACAACATTTGTCAGAACTTTTAACTTGCATCTTGTGCAGAGGAAAATTGTTTTATAAGGGCTAATAATAATTCTTTTTTAATATAAAAGTTCATTATTTTCATATTAAGCAGAGCCCTTGATTCTTAATACCTCGTATTGTACTTTTATCAATGCTTGGAGAGGACCCCCGTCCACTTGCCATAATTTAACACCTAACATGCTGCAGTATCAATTAATTTGAAAAAAATATATATAGATGCAATATTGATGAGCATTCAGCTTTATGGCTGATCCTGTCCAGGTATGTTGATAGGGATGTAAACTAATTATGAGCTGGGGGCATCAAAGCTTAAGCACTCAGCTTCTCACAGGAGTAAATGCAGTGAAGTGTTCATTTGGCTTGCCAATAACTGAGAATGACCTTGTCAAAATTTGATTTAAAAAATGGGGGGAAGGTGAGAGAGGATTGATAAAGAGAGATAAATCTAAATTGAGTTCTTTTATTACTGATGCCCAGCAGGTTCACTATGGGAAGAAATAAATTTTCCAGCTCTTTGAAGTGCATGTGGATATGAACTTTTAAATGATGAATGGTAATTAAAACATTCATTAGGTACAACTTTCCATTCAGCTTCCCAGGTGAAGTCCTCCAAATTGGTCAAGTTGACAATGTTTGTTTCTCTATATTAGGAAAATGTTTAATCGAATTAATCATTTCATTAGTTTTTCTTGCTGCAATTCAAATGAATATGTCCGATCAATACACTCATATTACTTCTGGCACCCTGAACTTGACCCAAAATTGACATTTATTCATTATTCTTTATTGAATAAATGATATATGAAGCCCCCCATATTCTCCGCCAAATTAAAAAGTATTCATGGATACCAAAACATGCTCCAAATATCCAAATCCATATAGGCAAAACAATATGGAACTTTGGTCTAGTAATCTGCTGGAGCTCAAGAGACTCTAATCAAGATATCCCTATACACATTTATAGCTAGCTGATGTTGTTGTCAATGATTACAACACACAATGTATGAAATGGATTATCTTTAATGACTACAAATTTTCAGCACAAACAATTAAAGAGCATATATACTACTTCAGAGTCGCTCGGCAGATACATTTCATAAAAGCTATTGCACATTTGATTCTTCATCAGATCTTATAATTCTATACGTGAATGAATAATTGAAAATTACACAATTATCTTTTATTAACTCAGTGAAAAGAGCAATTACTAAAACTTTTCAATGGAGATAGGCACAATAAATGAATGAGGTGATGCCACTAATGAATCACTTGGCAGGTTGTGTTTCCCTCTTTGGTGAGATTAATTATCACAAAACTTCATGGCTTGAAAAGCTGTTGAAATAATTGAAGAATATACGAATTCTTGCAATAAACTTTTGGCAGCATCTTTGTAACAAGACTACCAAAATAATCGGAAAAGTCTTTAACTCTGTTAGCAACAAGCTCAAGTTCTCCGTAGAATTCCCAACCTAGCAGACAAGATTGCTCCCTGTAATTTTTATCTGCTCCTTTTAATTTTCAGCTGCTCTTTATGGGAATGTGGTTAATTAAACAATATCACACCTCGTGACTCCGGAGAAATTCTGAATATTTTCATTAAGGGACTAATTACACTTCATCTGATAAAACTTTATAAAGCCCCCTTTCTCTGTGGCTTGTTCTTTTCACCTCCACCAAAATCTTTCTACAAGGAAACATTCTATGATAGTGGGAAAAATAACACGGAAGCCTCAAAGAACATGCAGATGGAATGCTTGAAATTCTGACATGACCCCCTTTTCATTATGATTGTTGGACTAATCTGATCATTTACAAGCAGAACTGGAAAGTAGCAAAACATCAGCCTCTGTCAATATTGACTTGACCAATGCGCTAAATCTGAGTAGGAGAAATCCTTTGAAATATCAAAATTAGGGCATCAGTTGCAAAATTGATTACTGGTATTTCTATTATGAAAGCTAAATTATGAAGTATCAGGCACAGTTGCCAGTCTCACCCACCAGGGCTCTCATCTTCCTTTAAATTAATAGCTAAGGAAATCTAAATCCTGATCTTTGAAGAATTCAGACACTTACAGAGAAAGTCTAAAGCATGAAACAGGAATTTCTCCTATCTTCCACTGCATAAAATGTGTATAAGNGAAAGTCTAAAGCATGAAACAGGAATTTCTCTTATCTTCCACTGCATAAATGCGTATAAAATATAACACCTCTAAAGAGATTGTGAACCAGCACTCACTGTAGTCCATTTCAATTGTTGCAAATTTGATCTTGAACTACGAGTTACTTATGNTTGTGAACCAGCACTCACTGTAGTCCATTTCTGATCTTGAACTATGAGTTATGTATTATTATTTTTAAACTCCAACTCCACATCTCTCAGTTCACCAAGCTTCAAATTTTTATCTTCAAAAGTTATAATGAAGGTTACATTTGATCAAAAGTTAGTGTTAATTATGACACTGTCTTTGATGTTAGGGGCATAAAAATCACATGTGGCATATCATATCTTAGAAAGTTTTGTATTCATATTACACTTTGATGATCATTTCCCCCATTAATCAATGCATCATCAATTAAATTAAAATGATTAGATTTATTCAAGTGCCATAAAATAAACCCAAACCATTTGCTTATCTTTTGTGAAAAGTTGTTCAGATACCCTCATATTGTGGAATTTTATGTGAAATAGATTTATTTGGTTATAGGTTAATCTATTTCAAGTAGAACTAGCCTTAACCATGCATTTTATTTGTTGAATGAGTGCTGAGCTTGAATAATTATTTTGTGTAAAAACTAGAAGGTAATATTGTCATAACTACACGGGTATAACACACACACACACATACACATGCACGCACATTTGTGTGATTGTGTGACCGATGAAACCCTGAAGATGGGACATGCTAATTTTTTTTTACTTTTATATGGTTTTAGACACCTTATTTTATAATTTCCACCATTAAAAAAGATTGGGGACCTGATTCGAGTCCCCAGTCACTTTCAGGTCCCCATTTTATGACTTGCGTATCTGGAGCAGGTCCCCAATCTGGGCCATAAACATATGCACGCACACACACACACACAATCTTCCCTTCTACAGAGATGAAATGCCTGCTATGTTATTATTAAATGTAGGGACACGATTCCAACATGTATTACCAAAGAACACACAATTTAAAGGCCAAACATTTGTGCAAAAAATATAGAGGGGCGGGGGGGGGGGGAGGTCGCGTAGAAAGCTGCACTACAAGAGGACATTTTTATTACTTTTAAATTTTTTTTTAAAACCTGAATTCATGTACATCCATAAAAGTAATTTTCTATTGTTTACCATGCTGCTTCACAAACTAATCCTCTAAATAACAAACACAGAAAATCCATAGTAATTGCAATTAGCATGATAATCGACCACATAAATTACCTACCAACCACAATTCAACACCAGCTTCTTTGAATGTTTATCCTGATACCGGCACTGACCAAGGTTTATAGTCGGGAGAAGAAAGATTCTGGAGATAAAAATCAGTCTGACAATGAAACATTAGGTCCTTGGACTCAAAAAAGGATATGCCCTATAGAAAATGTCATCTTTTTTTCAATGTAAACCCACAATTAATGGACGGACTGATAGCACCCAACATTAAAAAAATAAATAAATAAAAAACAACAAACTGTACAACCTTGAATATCAATGAATAGAGGAAAAACAAAACAGGAATTCTGTACAAGGATAAATGATTCTGTTTTTATTGATAAATTATTATAAAATAGTCTCAATCGGTGCACTTACTCCCATTAAACAAAATAACATTTCTAAATCAAACTCTCCACGTTAGAGCATAAAAGGCAGATTTAAAAAAATAATTGAGTTTAGCATAAGTGACGAATTATTGAAACTTGTACATAGCGCATAGAGATCAGACAAATGTACTGTACGTCAAACACCTTCAAGCCTTACAAACCAGAAGCAATCGGCAGCTACCTCCCCCCCACCCTTACCAATATAAAAAATCTATAAGAATTAAGAGGAGAGGAAGCAGGACTTCTGTGATGAATCAATCCCTCTCTGTATGCAGTCATCTACGCAATAAACACCAGTCAAACACTGCATAGAATTCTCCCACAATTATTGGCTTCATCTGCCGATTTTTTTAATTGAATCTTTGTGTAACAGACCAGTAAGTGTCCAAAGTTTAAATGATTACAAAGGAACTATCTATTCATGAAGAAATGTTTTAATCAATGCTTAATTTTGTATAATTAATATACCAATTTTATCATGTTTGCTCTTTTATCCTGTGGATATCACCCATAATATTACACTGTTTTCTTACACTGCAAATGACGTCACAAACATATGTAAAAGTTTACAAACATGTCAGGGAGCAAAATTCCCAACAATACACTGTAAATGTAAAGAATGATCAGAGTATATTCTCAAAATGACAACTGAAACAGGAATTCTTGGGAAAAACAGATTAAAACAAATCATGGTGCTCACAGACATTTAATGCAAAAAACAACATGCGTACTTGCCACCCAATTATGCAGCTAACTGGCCACAAAAATATGTGCTAACAATCAACAAGTAGAGAGCAGATCTTTCTAATTCAACAGCTTCACCACGATCTGGATCTGCCACTAAGTTTCAATTCAATTAAAGTAATGCTGCCTTTCTAACCATTAAATACAGTGGAGCCACAAACTTAATGATAAATGTCACAGGCGGAGACCAAATCTTGTGAATGCTAACGTACTTATTGTAAAAATAATCATAAACAATTCATCGTCCAAAAAAGACCGTGTGTGATCTATGACTTTAATGCAGATGACTGACTTGATGCAAAATAGTAATGAACTAGTACAATAAAGGTAAAATGTTAATATCATAATAAAGATTTTTAATTTGTTTAACTTCATTCAACAATTAAATAGGTATCTTCTCAAACACTGATTTGTTTGCGTGTCCATCGTGCGGGCATTTTTTCTTAGTGATGAGGCTAAAGAATGTTATTTTAACTTCTGAAAATTTAAACAGTCTGAAACCTTCCTGCAACTTGTCATTTTATTACTTTGTTCCAAAAATTTAAGAAATAGCTGCATTCTCAAACCTCGACAACAAATAATTTAAATCTTAATTCCACAATAATCTCTTTTTCAGGGTACTGGTTATTTGGACCAATCATCTGTAACCTTTACGTGACTGCGGATGTGTTAATGTGTACTGCATCCATACTGCATCTCTGCACCATATCTTTAGATCGTTACATGGCAATACGATCACCACTCACAACAAGGAACATCTCCAAATCTATTGTCATCATCAAACTAGCCATCGTTTGGATCACCTCATTAGCTATATCAAGTCCAATAACCATATTAGGTTTCATTAATGAGGGAAATGTTTACTCTAATCAGCACTGTGCACTATCTAATGGTAATTTTAAAATCTATGGATCCGTCTGTGCTTTTTTCATTCCACTAGTTATCATGGTTTTGTCCTATGGACTGACACTGTACACCTTAATAAGCCAGACAAACAAACTCCATGCTCAAGGAAAGGAAAATGAGCAGCCCGTTATGAGACGCTCCTTAAGCAGAAAGCCAATAAAACGAGGGACCAGGGTCCGATTTCAGACAAGAAATCGGGCCACGCACAATCAGGAAGATAGCAATGAACACCTATATACACCAATCATCAATCGAAAATCCAATCCAAAGTCATTAAATTCAAGTATGGAAAACATTTCTGAAACCTCAAGCCAGAAAGGCATGTGTGCATCATCTCCATTATTAGACAGCCACTTGCAATCCAGAAAAAATCCCACAAAAGACTTAGAACTGTCCGATTCAACATGCCATTTAAACATTGACCAAAAGCCTGGCGACAAGTCCAGAAAGGTCACACCTTGGGCGAGGTCGAGAATAATCATACCCAACGGTCATTCAAATCACCTCCGAGGACTTGTCAGGAAGCACCAACTGGTATTAAAGGCCACCAGCATATTACTAATGAAGAAAACTCATATTCAGAAGTTAGACGATGTTCACACTGAAAAAAAGGCTTCTAAAGTCATTGGAATAGTATTCATCATCTTTGTTGTGTGTTGGGCTCCATTTTTCATCCTCAACATCATGACACCGCTTTGTCAAGACTGTAATTTCAAAGCAGCTCTGTACGCATCGTTCAACTGGCTGGGGTATGTGTCTAGCACCCTGAATCCAATTATCTATACAATGTTCAACAAGACCTTCAAAATGACCTTCAAGAAGTTACTGTTGTGCCGCTATGACCGTATTCAGCGGAAACAAAGAGTGCAGAGCTGGATGGTCAGTAATGGATCTTTCTATCACAATGGCTCAGACTCCAACAACAGTATTGATAAGTGTGAAACGCCATGTTGATTGTAGCAATAAAAACAAAATGGGGAAATGTGACGAACTGTGGATTAGTACCAGTTGGAAACAAAAGAAGGATATCTATGATATTGCAACACCCACTGACCTAATGAGAGTGGTTTTGTAACACTGGTTTAATGCCTTCTTAGTTTCGTTTTAAATATGTTAATTTTAGAATATTTTCATTTGTGATCATTTGATTCAAGATTCAAATTAATAACACTTGCTACAAACAAACTTGATCAATAAGATTAAAAAGGATGAAAATTTATGTCTCTATATTACCGGTAAGTAAAATGGTGATTCAGAAATTCTATAGGGATACTTCAATAACTTGAATATCATAGCAAATTATACATTAAAAAATAAAGTACCCTATTGTTCAAGGAATTTACCTTAATTTGTACTTAGTACAACCAAACTAATCCATATAGCTGTGCATCCATTTTTGGGGTTTGTATCAAGTGTACTTAATAAGGATTTTTGACTGTTGTTTTATGATTATTCATTCTGGTATAAAATAATTCATGTACTTTCATAATTGTCATATCTAAAATAAATGTACAATTATATAAAAGTACTTCTAACACTTGTTGCAATATATGTGTTGCAGACTTGAAATTAAAGAGATGATTAACCTAAGCTGTGATAGACTAAACAAACATTTCAATCAAAAATATATGTTTTACTGAATAAGCATGTTTCAGTGTAACTGACATGCTATCATATGATATCCTATTATTTCTCCTTTCTGTTGATAAATGTACTACATATTACCCAAGGACCATCCTAGACCCAAAAGTTATGGTCCAGATCGACCCCCCCCCCCCCATTTTATCATTTGACCTTTACTTTAAAGATCAAGGTGAAAGGTCATCAAAAATGGTATGTGGGACAGTCTAATCATAGCATACCACTATACCAAGTATCAGAGGCCTATGTCAAAAGAGAAAGAAGTCATGGTCTGGACAAACTTTGAATGAGAAGCAGAATTCTCACTACACAATGTCCCTTTTCTGGGATGGGGAAATGATGCATTGTTGTCAAAATACAGGTGATATGTTCTGTTTAAACAACTTAGTCATGTTGACCCTGTTGTTCTTCATCAGAAGATTTTTTACCCTATTCATTTCAACAAAAAAACTTTGACCCCACATCATGACCCCAACCTAGCTCAGCAATTAAAGGCCGAAAAATAAGCACTGTCTTTAAGTATACCTGGGTCTGTGACCCTCTGTTAATCTGCTGAAATTAAACATCAAATCGCACTTTAGAAATGGATTGAGAAAAAGGTGAAGGTCATGCTTGTAGAGTAGGAAG
>CAJDSM010018463.1:6904-25965 GCA_903981925.1 Ostrea lurida
ATGTGACGAAAGTGTCCAATCAGCTACAGCTCCCACACCAAAATTTGAACCAATTTTAGTTCCAAAAAGTGTCCATGTCTTTAAACCTCCAATATTCTTATGCGCAGCAATATATGATCTCCTACATCCTATACATTGTAACATGTATAAATGTAAGAAGCCAATAATAGCAAAATAATTATCAATTTCTCAACGACAATACTACAAGAGCATGTCCTGAACTATGAATAATTTTTTTTAAATCGTCGGATGGAGTATTAACCATCAGAATTTGATATTTAAAATAAACGTTTAAAAGTCAGTATTAAATCGAAAAATAGATCATTATAGGTCTAACATACTATGCTATCCTAATATATATACAACGAACAACCAAAACCATACATGATTATGCAACTCTGGGGGTGTGAGGAGTCTTCATAATTCATATATACTAGACCCCCTGTACATACTACGAGTTTGATTATGGGAAACTTATATATGTTTACACTAATTTAAAGATAAATGGCCTCAGAAAGGAACAGATGTTCAACCAGCCAAAAAAGGGGATGATTTGCTTCTCCATAAGGAACCTTAGATCCCACATCTGGTTGTGAATACAGGGGTCATGTTGCTTTGGGGCTAAGCCCTGTTTGTCTTCTCAAAGTATCTCATATGATATTTGGTATGCATTCGTCAGCAATAGGGCTGACAGGTAATCAGTGTTTACACACCGTATCATACAATCCAAAAAACATATTATACAAAATACAAGAGTGTTGGGCCACACGGACCATCACGACAAAGCGAAAGGTAGGCACTCAGAGTGCCACTAGGAGGAGTCAAGCACATCACTCCACCATGATAGACTCGCGTCCAAACAACACAAAAACCGCCGTGCAGCCCGTAGTCGAACATACCAACAAAAAGTAACGAGATATACCCGTAGTCAAAATCTAGTAAGAAAAATGACAGTTCACTAACACAACTAGGTAATGAAACAAAAACTCTAGCCTCAAACACTATGACTTAAGATGTAATACTTTGTAATACCGGCTCAACAAGGTCATTATAAATAAGCGACCGTAGAATTTGGCGAAATTGATCTACTTTAAACGAGATACTACGTTATAAACCTTAGCAAACTTCAAAACACTTATTTGCTTAAAGTATAAATGGCATCATCCCTGCTTTATATAAAAATCCGCCATACGCATAGCATGGCTCTTGCGTATCGATATCAACTGCGCAGATAGTACAAACACCAAAATAACAGCAGGCTGCATAGTGTATAATATTACTACAATACCAAAGGAAAGTTGACGATTGCACAAAAACAAGTTAAAAGTCATCACGCTTAACGATCTACCTAGCTGTAAGTTGTACGTCTGCAAATTAGCAGTATATTAAAGTAAAATATCCAAATTGAAGCAGATCTGTCAGATTTTGTGGCTGTCCTTTATATCGAGTTCTTCGGGATATATCAAATGGACATAATTGTGACAAGTACGATTGTTTTAATTGATACACATCATTATATATACCTATATGTAAGGTTGAAAGAGAAGCAAGTTTTTATTGTTTTTATCCACCGTTAATTCTTACGTATGTACATCCAATTCGCTTAGCACTGCATCATATGTATTTCGTAATTATCAATATAAATGAGAGGCAGCATGAATATTAAAACTAACCGTGCTCATACCTAAGTGATAAAGCACTTTTTCTGGAAACCATATATAATCACCCCACCTCTCAATTTCAAATTTAATCATCTTTCATGCATTTGATTAGACACCTCCACGTATGCAAATATCTTTGTTAATCTGCTACTACCCCACTCCAAATAATACAAAATTTGATGAACATTTTTCATGATTCCGTTCCATATATTATACCACACACACCCACGCGTTCACTTGGTGATAATCTTTAACTTGAAAATGGAAGGACACAAGGATGCCAACGCGAAGTCTTGAATAATGATGCACTTATGTACACCCACAGTGCTCCTCCATGCTGAGTCACTAGTGCGTCATTGTCCTCAAAAAACTTTTGTGAAATCTGCATCGGGAAGCATCATTGCCCGATTCTTCTAAACAACACATAGTCCATTACACATACACTAGATATAGAAATATTATTCCTAAAAATGTTCGCAAACATCATAAATCCAGCATTATCCAACTCTTTTTTTTGATGAACATTGCTGATAAACCCTAAATTTGTTCCATACCTGTGTAGACTCCTAAGATGTAAACTCATCGGGCCAACGCTTAAGCAGATATTTACTGACAGCAGAACAAGCAAGAATGGCCCTAAAGGAATTAGAAAACATTCATTCTAACCAATACAGATTTAGAAAAAATTTTGCATCGAGCATTGCGAAGACGCGAAAAACTCAGCCTAGACAACCAGATATGGGGAAAACAGCTGCTGTTATTAAACATAGGAGAGCTCTAAGGCCATCACACAAACATTCAACGCATATGTCGAAAACTTAAAACAATGCATAATAGAAGGAAAATGAAAAACCCAACACATGGATAACTCCTTTGTACACAAAAGACGGTGAAATCGCTTCCAGATTCAGAAATTAAAGCAAAACTGTATTCTACCAAATCTGAAGAATTTGCTGAAGTCGAACAATGTTCTGGCTTACAAAGTCCAACTTATTGATTAAATTCAGAAGAATTGCCCGATAAAATACAAGTTGAATTTATGGCAAAATCTGCCTTAACACAGAAATAAATGGTACAAACTTGTAAACCATAAGGTCAAAAAAATAAGCAGATAAAAGAAGTTAATCAAGCTGGAGGGTTCGGCAGACACTTTCAAAAGGTCTGTGTTACCTTCAAAAGTGAATTCTGTAAAACATGAAGAATTGATTGGAAGCCATCAAAAATTATGTCCGATTAGTGATTGCCACCAGTTTCGTCTGGTTCTAAAGAAAAGCAAACCATTGAAATATAAGAATGAATCAGGGTAAATCTTTGCTATTCATCGGGTTTACCACAAAAACTAAAATACAATAGCGAAATAACAGCGCACACTTGGATATACATGCGTGCGCCACAGACCTGAGAGCTGAAGCAGTGGTGGTAGTCAATCACATATGCGGAAAAAGACTCAAGATTAATACATATAACTGGACCATCCGTCATCATGCCAAGCGAACAATTGAATCCACAAACCACACGGCTAACAACAAACAGTCACAGCTTATCTTGACAGTCAGACTGCCACAATAACTGCACTCACCACATCCTTAAGGACTCAGAAACGGAAAGTTCATTCGTTTCAATTGATAACTCGCTGGTTACAACGCCCCATAACATGCCTTATCTGCTGGATACCATGTAACACCGCTGTTTTCCGCTTTGAGCTACAAAATAGAAAAATTGAAGAAAATTCGATAACCTATACCCAAAGGGGAATATCAAACACAATCAATTTGAAATAGCTTGTGATGAATGCAACTGGTGTACGTAGATACAGAGAGAGAGAGAGAGAGAGAGAGAGAGAGACCGAGAGAGAGAGAAAAGAGAAAGAGAGAGAGAGAGAGAGAGAGAGAGAGAGAGAGAGTGGGCGATGCTATATTCTCTTTACATCCACGTGTAGTTCTGAGGGGATAACAAGAATCTGAATCATAAAGTCTTGAAGGAACGTAAAGCAAAACAGATCACCATAATTCAAGGGACAGAGAGGTTAGTATGTTCTGGCGCCGCGTCAGATTACCTTTGATCAAACTAATAATGTACAGTTAAGTTCGTCGAGGCACGCAGAGTTTAATGGTTGTTTTGTTGAACCAACTGACGATTCTCGGATTCTTCCAAGGAAATCCCATTCATCCAAAATTACTTTCCTGGTGTTTACACAATAGATCTGTCCTTTTACGCATCGTTTTTTTAAGATTTTGATTTCTTAATTGGACTTCCAAAATTAATGTTAATTCAAGCTGGGTTTCGAACAAATCTCATTCAAAGATTGAGAGAGAAGATAATAAACGTAATGAGTTTTATTCTTTTATCTACATGAAGGAAATATACATTGATGCGCATTAACCTTTCAAGATCTGTTGAAAATTGTAAGCGCACGTCGCCGTTTTAACAAGCTGTATTGTATTGCTAGCATGAATTTTGGAAAAAGCCCAATTTTAGACTGGGTGTTATAAACTCTGAAGATAAATAAAATATGACTGAAATTCAAATGAATTAAATATAGTAATTAGCAAAGAATCATCTATGATTCATTGCAATGTGAAAAACAGCTGGTTATACAGGATTTACGTAAATAATGCCGATGAGTGTAGTTCTACAATGTGCCTAAGAAAAAGTGTTAACTCTTTAAAATGGGAAAAGAAGATTCCGTCTTATAGTATTGTTGTCATGTGATGATATTTTTATGCCAAGCATTCTTTTAAAATTTATGATTTAAGAATGGCTTCTTTATATTTTTTTCGGCTGATCCAGGTATCACCAGATTTTGGGGGTAAACACTGTTTTACCGTCCAAAATTTCTGGTGATAAAACCTGAAAGCCGAAAAAATGATAAGAGATCTATTCTTTCATTCTAATTTTCTATTACCGCTGAACAAATAAATGTGTCAATCAGAAACTATGTAATTGTTGGATGATTTCTTGACCCAATGACTCAAATAACCTAGATAACTGTCAATCATCGCGCAGGAATGTACAGCTCCAGTGATGACGTAAACACATATCTCTAAGATAGAAAATAATTATGTCATGGCCACAATTATTCGCCACTCCGCTTTTCCAAAAGCGCAAGAAATTTGAGATTTAACAAGCCCGATAACTCTGGGCCCCTAAGCTATAAATAGATAAAGAATTCCCTTTTTCCAATTTTACAACAGCTGTAAAATATATTTGATGACGTGTACACATATTTTGTGACTGCGTTCAAACACGATGTAAACATGCGAAAATTCGCGCAAAGTGAGTGTAGCGTCTATATCATCAAGGGATAATACATATCTAAGGAATTCCGAAGATCCTACTGTTACCATGACAATTCTGATATTGAGTTTGTAGTTGATAAAATCAGAGAGAGACATCAAGAGTCTACAGACAGCAGATGCAAAATACCGGTCTCCTGACTTGTGATTTTTAGGCATACGTAGAGATGTTGATTTGATTAGCGCATGATCAGCTCGCCCTCGTCCTTTTTTTTTATTTTGACGCTTATTTCACTGCACCTTAGGGTTATGTTTAATGCGCACCCCCCCCAAACCAAAAAAAGGGGGGGGGGGTAGAATTTATGAATAAGATGATAGTACTGTCCCAAGTCAGTCAAGTGACTGCCCTTTACTCACGAAGCGAAAAATTAACTAATAAATATTATATAGATTGATTTAGCAAGATACCAACAAATCACCGGATTTAAATATAAACCATACATAGACGTTACTCATACACTAGAAAACAACCGTGTTCGATTTCAATATTATCTGTGACACGATAATTGGACGTGTATTATTCAAATACCAGGACGGCCTAAAGAAGGAAAGGAATGTTGACTAAATTTCAATTCTATCCGCCAGCAGCTTTCAAAAACTTCTCAAGTGGGCTGTATGCGTTTTCGTGGTGCTTAAAAGTGGTCAATAAAGTAGTTCGGTTACGGGTGTTCTCGGAAAATATACCCAAATTTTAGTGATTTTTAGCAATGAGAATCGCCGCTAGTAAATAACTCATAAAAAATTATATGATAACAAGCCTCTTTGCTACCACACACACGTTCTGTTTCACGCACTACGACATCTGGTATTATCACTCGTTACGTATCCTGCTCAATATCTGCAACCGTCACATGCGTCCTGAATCGCTATGTGTTGATGTACCTTTTAAAAATCCAGCCTATGACTTATGTTAATTTATTCGATAATGGGAACGTTCTTTATCAATTGGAGAATGCATTATTAAATCTATTTCTGTTTTTATCCATACGATTTCAATTGCACAACAACAACAACACAAACATTGAAAAGAAAAGAAAAGAAGAAAAAAATAGAAAGAAAAAGAGATACATTGAAGACTTTTATGTATTTAATCATATACTAAAATAATGTATGAGATTTAATAAGCGTTTTGTGTTTGATTAATTTCATACATAATAATTCTTCATTCATATATGAAAGAAAAATTAACTGTCTTGAAATGAAAGGTGAAATCAACGAACAAATGATCAGTCGCACTACGTTCCAAACGATAATGCAAACAAGAGTTGGGCAACACGAACCCCTGCGGATACACTAGAACCTATGAGAGCTGTACATTCCCCTTGTCGACCAAACGGTCACTAACAGCAATGAGTCATTGTCTTGATCAGGTAAAACGGATCATTTTTGTTCAATCTATAATATAACGGATTAACAATATGTATGAAACTTGTCAGAAACAGCATTTTGAACTCAATGCAGATGTACTGGATGTGAAATAAAGTTGATTTTATTATAAGTTTCTGTTTTGTGGCGTGTATGTACTATGTGGTATCATACATGGTTTACTGCACGCCACAGGTTGCCGTAGTGTGAATGGTTGGCCAGTAGTTGCTAATAAATAGTACAGCTTGGTCAAGATTATCAGAGCAACGGCCGTTTTGTCAGGGTGCGGCCACGTCCTTTTTAGATTGTCCAGCAAGGAAGTGTTTTTTGTTTTTTTATGGGGGCGAATTCCAAAGTAGTTGTCTGGGTAGATGGGTAACCAGGGAAGCCTTTAATTTTACTGTGTGGGCAATTATAAGAATAATTGTGTAATATTCGATGTTTCGGGTTAAACGGTTTTTGGCAATAGATTGACATCTTTGTAACTTGTACTATAGCGTTATCTGGATAGGATTTTTAGGATAGGCATTGTTATTTCTCAGTGCAAGGGGGTTAGGATAACCGGTCCATTGATGAAATAATCCCACGTCAGGAAAAGGTGTCCGACGGGGAAATATCCATCTGGTATTGTGGCACGTGCGAGGTAGATAAGGAATGGCGTTTATCCCGGGTAGAGGTATAAAGTGTTCATTTGGTGGGAAAGTCGGCCAGTGTTGAGACCGCATCGTTTGCAGTGGAGGCCCTGCGAGTCTGAGGCTAAGTTTTTGACGTGGCGTCAGTAAAGGTGTTAAGTAACTCAAAACATTCATTGTGTATTATATTGATACATTTAACACTGAAACAAATTAACGGGTTATAGTACAAAAGGGTATTGCTATAAGATGAACTTTTTTCTGTTAGAAGCAGCAAGCTATAACTTAAATCATATCAGAATATGGTATTATATAGTAATGATTTTCAGTTGAAAACCTAAACGATTTATGGCCATATTTATACAAATATTGACTGGGGTTGGAGGGCAAGTAATTAATTATGTTAGTCCCAGGGACGAATCATTTGTCCCGACGGCGGAGCGGAGGGCAATATTTTCGTCCCGAGGGAACTAACATAATCAATGTTGCCCGAAACACAGTCAATAATTGTTTTGTTATATGAAAACAAAACGAATCATTGAAATAGTTTGGAATTGGTCTTTATATCCTCTTCTGTAATAGAGAAAACTCAGCATAATTTGTATATGCTCCTCCGAAAATTAACTTTACAATCTCTCTATTAATAGTTGTCCACTATCGGATGGTCCGGTAATGCTATCTAGAGAATATTGCTATGATTGCTTTCAAAAAAACTTTTTATTTTTAAGTCTGTGACGTCACGTTTGCTTGTAGTCGCCAGCGTTTGTTATTACGTCCCACAATAAATCAATCTTCTTGTCACATCAAGGTGGGAATAAACTCGCTGCCGGTACATATTTTTAAAAATATTTGACCGGTAATATTCTTCGTCGGAGCAAATATAATTATGTTTTGAGCGCTTTCTCTATATAGAAAATATTAGAGAACATTATCTTACATGAATATAACAATGCTATTATTTTAACACCTCTTGACTTGATTGTGGTGTTAGCATTGCCTGCAATTATTATTGAACTAAATGTGTTTATATTCTGCAAGAAAGTTACTTCTTTGTAATTACTTTCAATAACTGATCTCTTTATTTTTGTTATGCTAGGTTGCCTAGGTGTGAGTTGAGTGGAATGTAAAATACTTTGTTGTTTGGGTTTTTTTTTTTTCACACTTGTCTTATTATATAAATCATTTTGAATTGTTTTATTCTGCTTTTTCTTTTTCTCTGCTTCTCACAAAATCCTTAAAAGAATTGCATTAAACTGGCAAATTACTTGTACATTGTTATAACGGCCATATAATCTTGCAAAAATGCTGGCTTAGAAACGTGACTGTTTGAAACCATTTTTTTCTTTTATTGCACACTAGGTCTGAGTTTGTGTGAGGGTTTTGTAAAGTTTTGGGAATCCAGTATAAGTAACGGTAACTTCATATTTACTGGTCCATTGATTTGGATATAAATGTGTTTAAAACTAAAACATGATTTTTCTGCAGAATTTCATTTTTAGAAAGAGCAGTTAGCCGTTAGTAATTATTACCAAATGTGGGAATAATACCAAGTTCGTTTAAATGCAGTTGCAATATGAACGTTACAAAGACAAATCTCGTTACCAGCTTTATATAGAATATATAATTGCATTCTTCATCATAATATTTGAACCTCTTACTTTGGTTATTGCAAGATGAAAGAAACACACGATCAATAATTCTGCATATACTTTCATACAAAAAAAACTTATAACATATCTCAAATATTTGATTCAAAAATGCATATATAACATGTATCATATTGTTTGAAAGGTAAAAACCGCAATGCGCATGCCCATTTCACGTCTTGATCTGTAAAAGACCTTTAAATATCGTTTTAAATTTGAATTGAGATTAGACATTTGCCATTAGTTGTAAAATTCAACTTCGTATAGTTGTTGGTTGTTAATTAATGTTACATTACGTCGAGAATGTTCATTCATACTATAGGTAAGTGTAAGGTGAAGACCAAATTAGACTAATGTTAGGCTTCTGAGGGCTGCATGCAGTGAGGTAGCTTATTTGGTGAGTGACGGCTACTGTGACACAGTATTTCCGTATTAGGCCATATCCGAAAGACGCGTGATCTTTCACTTCTTCATTGAGTGCATTTGCGCGAAGGCACAATACAAGGTTCACCGCCATGACAAGACGGAGTTGGAACTCACATTCCCTGTTCGCGAAGGCGAACCCCTCTACCCTGAGCTACTGCGATTGGTCACGCTTTAGAGTCATCTGTGTTTATGTGTTCCAATGAATGATGGGCAATCTTGGAGATTCTATTTTGAAATAAACTTACAGACAAGAAACACGTTCTACACCTGCAACACAAAAAAGAGCTAGTAAATTTTAAGCAAATTAGAGTTTATCTGCCCTTAGATTTTTAAATTGCAATATATGGTATATTTGTGGGTTTTACCCAATCTTAATTAGTGAACATTTATCATTTATTTTATTCACGTGATCACCTACGCCGATCCTCATTGGTTGAAACACTTTATAAGATTGAGGGTGATTTTTCGATCAACGTACCGTGAACAACGGTAAAGTCTAATGAAGCATTATTCTTGTTGTTGTAATATAAATTAATGAAAAGAAATAAATTTATTATTTTTTTCGAGTGACATGCAGGTTATCAACCGAGATTTTTCGACCAGTAAAAACTTTTTCATCAATATCTTCGCGCATTGATGAGTTGTTACCGTCTAAAATTCGGGATACTGTACCTGCAATCACCCGAAAAAATATAAGATGCATTTCTTATGTAACATGGTCAAGTAGGTCAAAATAGAATTTACAGAACTCTTTTATCTTTCAAGGTTTTGTTATCATTCAAGTGAATAATGGTGATTTCTTTTCGTCAATACTTCTTATCCCTTTGAACAATTTTCCTCGGGGTAAATGACTGTAGTATATATTAAAACTACTTAGAACAACTTAATAATTAACACTAATGTGTTTAATTAAATTTTCTCAATGTGGTCTAAAAAATATTTCGTTAGTGGTTAGAGGGGTCCTTAAAGTCGGGATATCTGCAACGTTTTCGGTGACATCGAAAGTATACGAATAAGAATCGAAAATTTCATGATCAAAACATAACAAATATGTATCTTCGAATTCAAACTTAGCGCCGAAGGTGTAAGCGCTTGTCAGTTCATTTCAACGAACGAAAAATATCCAATGTCTTGATAATAAAGACAGAGACAATAAGAATTGATATATTTATTTAATTGTATCCTCTGTTGCCTCTCCTTTTATTTTTCCGCTTTCCACAGTAAAGACATTAAATACCATACAAATTGTTTAATGAATTTTGTAGAATAATTTCGTGCAATTCTTAACACTGTAATTACTACTAATAAGACGCCCACGTTAACCAACTTCATTTGACGCGTACAAAATGAGGATTTCCATTTTAACTTCAGATATATATTCTTGTCATTTCTTCTTTTTGGCATGCACTGCTTCAATATGCAGCATGGAAGCAAATCGCCGCATTTAAATCTATGATAGGTTTATGAAATTCTCGTATTGAAAATCTGTTTATAGTTCTGTGAAACCCTTCTGTATTTTTGTTAAATCATGTCATCTGATTTGGAATGACGTTTTAATTCTGAATATGTTCTTTTAGAGCAATCGTATGACATGTACAATAGCACAACTATCAATTGATTTAGATTATCACAATGTAGAAATGAAACAGAAGAAAGTTGTTCAATACAAATAGGCTCACATCGACATGAGTCAATTTGTGACATATCTTGCTGGCTAATTATATTCTAGCCACTGGTCAGCTGTAATTAGGAGGTACCGTGAGTTTGTCCCAGTACCCTCATCTACCACTAGTATCGCGGTTAACTTTGGCAGCCTTTGCGACAGTTTAAATTCAATATACACTATCTACTCTACTAATGAGTCGGAAAAATGAATTTTATTTCACCTGTAAAAGCAACTTAACTGTTTCAATTGGACCTTTAATAACAGTATGATTCCACCTATTAAAAACAAAATTGCCCTTGAGTAGTGCTAAAATAATGAAACGGCTTGTAACCATAGGAGACTACAAACAAAGACTACATGCTAGGTTCCAGTAAGTGATCTTACAAGCCTCTATCCTTACTACTAACGAAACTACTAAGTGTTAAATGAGTCACTTAGAGATTCTTGTCCAACTACATATTCCAGAAGTGGTGTCAATTAGATGTGATTCTCAAAACTCTAAAGAACTTCAAGTCACTTAGATTTTTCAAAAATTTGACTTGATTCAAAACGTACTGATTTTCCACACTTTAATGCAGAATTCTCAACGATAATTAAAATGCTAAGGCTTTTTTTTCAGTAATTGAATAATGCTTTTTGACAAAACATGAATTTTAAATTTTACAGTTTGTCACAGTTGGAAAGGTTTGGGAAGAATGTGTTAATAAGGTCAATGGGAGAATAGGTGAATTTTATTACAGGTAAAAACAATTTCGTTCAATTGTATGTTATGAAAAAGTTACCAGTAATTGAATTATTGCCAATCACTTTAGCTGTAATTTTCATCTTTTTATTTTCACTATGTGGTCAATCCAATTTGATACACTTGTCACATAAACTCGGAAACATCCAATCTTATCCGGGTTTCAATAAGGAAAGGTAGTCATTAGAGCGTTTTTTCCTGGAACTCGGTTTTATTCTTCGGTCCCCAACTCTTGATGCGCGCGGCATGTAATGATACAACCGAAATACATTGCTCCAGAAACTCTTACAAAATGGGGAAACATTTATAAGTACATTATTCGAGAGTATTGTTATTTCGATGAAAAATTGATTATGAAACCATTTTAGCAATACAATAAATGTCAATGCATGTGCTGGCCTTTTCTTCAACCAAACGGGATCCATCATCCAGAGGTTATATGTTTTCCGAAGTTATTGTACCGTGAATTAATAGTAACAGTTCTTGAGACACTTTTCGAGTGAGCACTGAAATTTTTTAGTGCATAACTGTAAGCTCTCTGAAAAAATTCGGGAAGATCAAAGAGCTACAGTTCCACCCTTATAAAAAACCTCTCGATTTTCGCCGCACGGAAAGATTGTGAGGGGGGGGGGGTAATTTTGCCTTTGTTTTTTCTGATATATTTCAGAGAGACGAGGTAAATAATATTATTTAAAAATGGTGGTAAATCAGTGATTTAATTGCTAAAGAAATCAAGTGATCTAGAAAGGGGTATTCACAGGTGCTTTTTAAGAAGTTTGCCCCCCCCCTTCCGTTCAACTGATTTAGAAAGGTTCCCCTCCCCCCACAACACACACACACACAGACACACCACAAACAGACAACACTTTCAGTGTTCGAATGACTATTTATTTTTTTATTTTTTTTATTTTTTTTGCTTGTGTCGCATAATTTTTGGAAAGTATGCGCCCCCCTTTTGTAACTTTTTATCGACCAAATGAAAAGGAGCTATCCAAATTATGTCACATTCCGTCACAGATCAGCAATATTGAACGAATTTGAGAGCATGTAGAACAATAAAGTGAAACGGTTGATTACAGCCGACTAAAATGGGAGCTATTTCCCGTTCACACTGAGATGGCAGGAGAAGGACTTGACTAGAGGTCGCTGGCTAGACGGTATGAGGGTCGTAATTACTAAACTGGTTTAAATCGAACTTTTCGCCGAAAAATTGCAAGCTTAGGAATTGGGGGGGCTTCGCGTAAATAAGAAAACACAAGATGGTCGCGGTGAGATAGCCTGTGTCTAATAAGTTTAAGTACATTCACAGGAAATTATTTTTTTTTTATTATATTTTTTGATAACGATTCAACGCCATGATGCTCTCACTGCACTGAATTAACTCATTTAACTAGTTCGATTTACTATCTATGCAAAGTTTTCCTATACATTGGGTTGGTGTCTGTATATTAAAGACTAACATCGAACATCTTTTGAGCAGAGAGACTGAGAATTGTGACGGATGTAATTCCTATGTCATAGTTTGTAAACTAATACGAAATGATCGCATGTACTTCAAACATTAAAAAAGAAAGTGTACTAGTATTTATAACAGAGCATAAGGTAATTTAATCGCATGTTTCCTACACCCTGAGTCAAGTTAAAGGACGCGTGATGTTAGAATCCTCAGGTCCACCTTTCATTTTACACATGAGGGCGCGCATGTAAAAGTTATTACACATTAGTGGAGGAGGAAATATCTTTGCTCTTTGCACGACTTATCACATCTTTAACAAATTTCTCCACAACTAGTTTTGAACCATGGGTGATATGATTGGCAGTCATTATATGGCGGGAGTACGACTATAGCTAAGCATAAAAAATTGCATTAGGGGGTACACGAAATTGTCCCGACTAAAGTACTATGATTAAACATGTATACCCTGATTGTTTTTATTTTCCGTTTCTTAATGATTAATATACTGAATTTTAGAGAAAACTAAATTGAGGGTGTAATTAACTGTAAAAATCATGATTATGGGGTTCGTTGATGCTGAGCTCTGAATTTCTATATAGTTTATTGTCCATTTGGAGAATTGTTCACACATTCATAATGGGTTAATCAGCAATTGCCATGTAAGTTGGCAAAGTTTAGCTTAGCACCATTTTGTAGGCTTATGCGATTGCACAGGATAATTTATCGTGTCACACACTGCTACTGGAGCACCGTAATGCATTTGATTTCTTGGTGGTACATTACGTTTTCTGCTTCTATCTAATCAAAGTTTCGGGATGGTAGGATAATCACATCAATAGTAAGAAAACAAACAAAGGAAGCCATAATTCAAACATGGTCGCACGGAGATAAGGATTTGACATAGTTTAATGCGTCTGTGATTGATTTATTTGAAAAACTTATTACAAGAGTATTCAGTTGCTCTGGAAGGCAATAATTTTTGTATGGAAAGACAACAAAAAATAGGTTTGATTACCAAACCTCTTCTTTGGCTTGAAAAATGTAAATGTTGTGGGTTGGGTTTCTTTCACGTACAGAACCGGCGGCTACTCAGTTGAGGACCTAAGTACTTTGATTATATAAAGCATAAATTCTATTTTGTTGTTGCCTTGATCTATCTATCTGATTATTTTTTCTTTGATTGGGTTTTGATTAACCGGTATAACACACCTGAACGATATTCATCTCTTTCACGGTAGACAGATATCGAGGGTTTTCGTACAAATTATGGAATCATATATCTGGTGAATCATTGGGTTTAATATGTAAGAAACCTCTCTCGCACTTGAGAATAAAACCTTATATAGATTTGATCATATCTCTCCTTACAAATCACAGATAAGTGCAGTTTCCCGGAAAAGTAATCATTTTCTATTGAGAATCCCCATTCGTATACGTTTAAAGCATTTAGGAGGGTATATTCTCATGTATATCTTGCTATAATCTGATATTAAGGCCTACAGATATCAAATGTTCGAATAATGAGAGTCATCATTGAATTTCTAATACAATCTTCACAATTTGATATTGGATTATATTGTATAAGATCTATGCTTATTTAAACCAAACCATGAAACCCTATTGGATAACTAGGATCTTGATTTTCCGAATATTGGGCTAATAACACAATGCCAATTGAAATCAAATATAATTTAGATTCCAGGAATGCAAGCTGGGATATCACCTTGATTTCATGAAACTGCTAGGGACTACTACGATTCTCAACGACATTTCGACTATGTTACTGATTTTGTATACCTGTTATAATATATACCTAATGGAATATTTTGATATTTCATCAGACAACCGCCGACGATATTTGCCGCGAATCAAACGTGATAACCGATTATCCATGTCTTGGCACACTCTAAGCAAAATTCGACTAACTCTCAATTTTGAAAAAAACTGATAGGAAGGAGAAATCGGCCAATTATATGACATTGACAGGAAAAGGAGCTCTACTCGAGACATGTTACCATGGTGTAATAGTCTCACATTCAAATTATAATGTTTGTCATGCACATCCCTGCATACATTGGGTGGCAAGTAGTTCACTTAATTGCAGGGTCGAGGGAAATTCCGTTATTAATTTAGAACGGTAATACCACAACTCAAATGTGGATGGGGCATCCGAAAGGCTTGAGACAGTGGATAGCGTTGCATTGTATTATCCCTAGGTGATTTCGGTAATTTTACTAGATTTATTTTTAGCTCGTATATAAATTCACGAGATACTTGCTCGAATTTTTTATGGTTTGTTAATGCGTTAATTTTAATTTTTGTTTGAGTTCTTGTATGTACTGTTAGCTATGGTAACATAACATGTCCTTCAAAGCTTTTCGTCCGGCACGTGGGACTCAAGATAAAAACATGAAACTCAATACGAGATGAAACATTTATTGTATCCGATTGTTTATGCAAGACTTGTTATGTATTTTGCAAAGTCTTTTTGAAAAGCATTTGATTGATATTGAATTTACGTTTAATGGGTTTATTTCTCTATTCATTAAGACGTGTTGGTATTTGCTATGATGTTCATGCTACAAAAGCTGGTACGCAAAATTGCTTTTGTGTTGGATAACTCTATGTCAAGCACTATTTCAAGTTACACTTTGGGAAAATGTAAAAAACACTAGAATATTAGTCTACGAGCAGATAGTAATTGTATAGCGGTGGTATGTTCCAGGCATCACAGGGTTTTTCCCGTGGGGCAAAATAGGTTTCAATATTCGTTGCTGGTGCCCCGTTAGAGGTGCCTACAACCGGTTGGTACCCTTTTGGATTGAGATTCTTCTGCAAAAAGCCGACGCCCTCGTGTTACAGCAGTGTATAAACGATAACAAATCGCCAAATGTCAAATGGCGCAGAGAGCCCGGGGCTAATAGAACATTTTGAAGCCTTAACGGCAATGGTTATTTCTTCGTATGAGGGGGAAATGCTGAACCATAATCAATTATTGTCGATTTTCAAGTGGTATACCCCAAAGGATTGGCAAATAATCTTTCTAGTCTGGCTAGAATCGAATTTACATCTGTTATTTTAGATTTTGCTTTATGTACTGAACTGTACTTTTAACCGACTATAAGTATATTTCTTACCAAATAGTTACATGTACGTTAAATGCATGTACATCACTTCGTAATAATATACATCAACTGACTTTCGACTTTACACTCGAATTAACATTCAACTGGGGTTAGTCGAACTTTATATCACACTGCGTGGAGAAAGTGATTTTCTCTTTTTTATTTCAAGTCGTACAAACTTTGTTCTGCCATCCTAAACCTCTTACTTTACTTATTCATGATAGCCATTAAAAATCATTTTGGTGCATTTTGTTTTAACCTGTGGTGGACCCTATGGTTTAATCTTTTTTTCAGTTTTCAGGGAAATATGTTTTTTTCTGCATCGTAACTAACATCGATAGAGAATTGTTTTTATGATTCATGTTCTCCTCCATGACCATTTCATTAACGTGAAAACGTTAATCTTTGCCACTTTGTATGTTACAACTGTACAGCATATACATGTAAAAGGAAATTGTGACCTTTGATCAGTGTAGGAAGTACAGCTCCTGAATGAAAATATGCTATGCTAATTTTGATTCACCTTATGCAACACATTTCGAAAAAATAATTCCTCATCACCGATGCTGAAGCCAAAAGGTTTGGAAAACCAAAGACATTTATTAAAAGATTTTAAAAAAGTCTAATCTCACAAGCCAACACACAACACGGGAGAATATCGCAATTTCATCTACATGTTATTTGTCTAATTGTGACAATAATCCACCCTTCTAATGTCAAACACTATATCTGCCTGTATCGATATTAGTTGTATATCATGACTAGTGAATATTTAGTAAATGTAATTTGTATATGTTATTTGTAAGTGTAGTTTATATATTACTTGAAAGTCCACGCTCGAAAAGTTTTCATTCATAAAGAGACATCATCATTGCCGGTGTATGGCTACAAATTTAGGCCCAATGCCTGGCGCTTACAAATGTTGAGGCATGTAGGGATCTTCATTGTGTCATGGAAGGAATGCAGCCATTTTAGTCGCTTCATACGACAAGCGAGGGGTATTGGGGACCTACTCTAACTCGGATTCCCCGCGGGACCATGAATGTAGCGATGTAGGATGGTTAGTTATAATGCTTTGTCTGTAGTGATGCTAGCTGTATATGACCTTTTCATGTGATGATACATGCATGTCATTACCAATACTGTTCACATCAAAACATGTTCTGTGGATAAATGATATAAGTTGAGGGTATTGATTCCACGTGTTTGTTACAGGAAATAGATATCAATCAGTGGAGGACCATTGTCATAGTTTGGGGGTTTGTTAGAATTCAGTTCTTGGATTTGATTGATGTACATCGATTACAATTGTATGAAATGCGAATTTTATTGTGGTATAAACATTCTTCTTATACGGATACCCACGCAATCTACGAAAATTGAGTTTCAGCGAAATCTAGTCCACATTATGTAAAAAACGCATATACCATACCGAAACAGCATTTCTCTTACTTTTTTCTTCCAGATTATCACGATTTCGTTGTTCTGTTTAAAACATCAATTATTTGTATAGTGTTTTATAAGTTTTTGGGTGATCAGGCTTTTTCAACGGTCTGTTGAAGCGCATGTGCACAAATTGTGTTTTTTCTGTTGGGTAACCTGTTTTTTCTATTCTTGCTAGGCAAACCTTTTTTCGAAAGCTTTTACATCAAAAGAAAAAAATATCTAGTGGTAGTTTTTAATTCGAGATTTCTAAATATCGACGACATTTTATTTATCAATAACTAATGATTTTGCATTCATATTTCGATTCAATAAATCCCAGGCAAACTAGACATAAAATAGCACGCACAGAGTCTTCCATGTCGCACTTGGATTATTTTATTGAACATAGACATTAAGGGCAAAATAATAAACTCAACTTTATGACAACGGGATGATTTCAGCACCTTTGTCGTCAACTTCCCATATATAGTTAAGCATATTCCATCATCACTGCATATGGTGTGTGTGCCTAATCAACTTATTCGATACGCAAGATCTTGTTTCTGCGTATGATCAGGTTTTTTTGAATCGAGGCAGTCTACTTACACAACAAGTTGTTGTTGCAGGGGTTCAATAGTCACGTTTAAAGGCAAGCATTGGCAACTTCTATGGTCGTTGAACGATTTTGTTTTGTATAACAGTATGGTCTGCCATTAGTTGAATGCTGTTGACGTGTTTTATAGCAACTGTTAACCCGTTTATCATACTAGTCACTGATTTGACTACAGATTACTCCATTTACTTGATCAACACAATGGTTTATCAGTATGTGTAACCGGTCAAAGGGATGCTTACTTCTCCTAGGCACCTGATCCCACTTCTGGTTTCTCCAGGGGTCCGTGTTTGCCCAACTCATGTTTTTGTATTCTATTTGAGACTTACCTGGTAGTTTTGCCTTTATAGTTTCATATCACAATGTGTATAGAAGTAGTTTGTCATTTTTTTTTTCAGTTAAAGCAATGTTCCATGTGAGAAAAAAGTCCAATCAGCTACAGCGTAAGTAGTCCTATGTGAAGAAAAAAGTATCATCAAGCTACAGCGTAAGTAAGTTTTATGTGACGAAAGTGTCCAATCAGCTACAGTGTAAGTAGTTTTATGTGACGAAAATGTCCAATCAGCTACAGCGTAAGTAGTTCTGTGTGAAGAAAATGTTCAATCAGCTACAGTGTAAGTAATTCTTGTGTGAAGAATATGTCCAATCAGCTACAGTGTAAGTAGTTTCTGTGTGACAAAAGTGTCCAATCAGTTACAGCGTAAGTAGTTCTGTGTGAAGGAAATGTCCATCAGCTACAGCGTAAGTAGTTCTGTGTGAAGAATGTCCAATCAGCTACAGCGTAAGTAGTTCTGTGTGAAAAAAATGTCCAATCAGCTACAGTGTAAGTAGTTCTATGTGACGAAAGTGTCCAATCAGCTACAGCGTAAGTAGTTCTATGTGAAGGAAATGTCCAATCAGCTACAGCGTAAGTAGTTTCTATGTGAAGGAATGTCCAATCAGCTACAGCTGTAAGTAGTTCTGTGTTTTGAATGAAAATGTCCAATCAGCTACAGTGTAAGTAGCTCT
>CAJDSM010018464.1:0-10504 GCA_903981925.1 Ostrea lurida
CTCGAAAGTGTCTCAAGAACTGTTTACTATTTAATTCAGGTACAATAACTTCTGAAAAACCATATAACCTCTGGATGTGACTCCGTTTCTGGTTGAGGAAAAGGGCCAGCACATGCATTGACATTTATTGTATTGCTAAAATGGTTTCACAATAATTTTCATCGCAAATAACAAACTCTCGAATAATGTACTTATAAATGTTCCCCATTTTGAAGAGTTTCTGGAGGCAATGTATTTCGGTTGTATCATTACATGCGCGCGCATCAAGAGTTGGGTACCGAGAGATAAAACTCGAGTTCCAGGAAAAAACGCTCTAAATGACTTACCTTTCCTTATTGAAACCCGATATAAGACTTGGATGTTCCGAGTTTATGTGGACAAGTGTATCAAATTGATGGACCACATAGTGAAAAATAAGTGAAAATTACAGCTAAAGTGATTTGGCAATATTCAATACTGTAAAAACTTTTTGCATACATACAATTGAACGAAATTGTTTTTTACCTGTAATAAATCACCTATTCTCCATTGACCTTATTAACACATTCTTCCGAAACCTTTCCAACATGTGACAAACTGTAAAATTTTAAATTCATTTTTGTTCAAAAAGCAATTATCAATTATGAAAAAAGCCTAGCTTTTAATTTAATCGTTGAGGAATTGCTGCATTAAAGTGTGGAGAAACAGTACGTTTTGAATCAGTCAATTTTGAAAAAATTCTCTCGTGTACTTGAAGTTCTTTAGAGTTTTTGAGAATTCACATCTAATTGACACCACCTTCTGGAATATGTAGTGGAACAGTATCTCTGAAGTGACTCTTTAACAGCTGTTAGTAGTTTCGTTAGTAGTAAGGATAGAGGCTTGGTAGATCACTTACTGGAACCAGCGATGTATCTTTGTTTGTAAGTCTCCTTGTTACAAGCCGTGTCTTATTAAGGCACTACTCAAGGGCAATTTTGTTTTAATAGGTGGAATCATACTGTTATAAAGTCAATTGAAACAGTGAAGTTGCCTTTTACAGGTGAAATTAAATCATTTCCGACTCATAAGTAGAGTAGAAGTGTATATGAATTTAAACTGTGCATAAGGCTGCCAGACGTTGAACCTTCGATACTTAGTGGTAGATGAGGGTACTAGGGACAACTCAGGTACCTCCTAATTACATCTGACCAGTGGCTAGAATTTATGATTAGCCAGCTAAGATATGTTTCACAAATTGACTCATGTCCGATGTGAGCCTTTGTATTGACAACTTCTTCTGGTGTCATTTCTTACATTGTGATAATCTAAATCAATTGATAGTTGTGCTATTGTACATGCATACGATTGCTCTAAAAGAACATATTCAGAATTAAACGTCATTCAAATCAGATGAAATGATTTAACAAAAATACAAGAGGGTTTCACAGAACTGATAACAGATTTCAATACGAGGAATTTCATAACCTAGTCATTAGATTTAAATGCGGCGATTTGCTTCATGTGCAATATTGAAGCAGTGCATGCCAAAAGAAGATAATGACAAGAGATATATATCTGAAGTCATGGGATATCCTCGATTTTGTACGCGTCAAATGAAGTAGGTTAACGTGGGCGTCTTATAGTAGTAATTACAGTGTTAAGAATTGCGAAATTATTCTACAAAATTCTATAACAATTTGTTCATGGTATTTAATGTCTTTACGTGAAAGGGGAAAAATAAAGGAGGGGCAACAGAGGGATACAATTAAATAAATTATATCAATTCTATTTGTCTCTGTCTTTATTATCAAGACTTGGATATTTTCGTTCGTTGAAATGAATGACAAGCGCTTACACCTTGGCGCTAAGTTGAATTCAAGATACATATTTGTTTATGTTTGATCGTGATTGAAATTTGTCATTCTATATTCTGTATACTTTTCGATGTCACCGAAACCGTTGCAGATATCCCGACTTTAAGGACCCTCTATACACTAACGAAATATTTTTTTTAGACACTGAGAAAATTAAATCACATTAAGGTGTTAATATTAAGTTGTTCTAAGTAGTTTTTAATATATACTACAGGTCATTTACCCCGAGGAAAATTGTTCAAAGATAATGAAGTATTGACGAAAAGAAATCACCATTTATTCACTTGAAAGATAACAAAACCTGAAAATAAAGAGTTCTGTAAATCTATTTTGACCTACTGACATGTTACATAAGAAATGCATCTTATATTTTTTCGGGTGATTGCAGGTACATGTATCCCGAATTTTAGACGGTAAAACTCATCAATGCGCGAAGCCATATTGATGAAAAGTTTTTACTGTCAAAAATCTCGGTGATAACCTGCATGTCACCGAAAAAAATATATAAGATTTATTTCTTTATCATTTAATTTTATATTACAACAACAAAATAATGTTCATTAGACTTTACCGTTGTTCAGGTACGTGATCGAAAAAATCACCTCAATTCTTATAAAGTGTTTCAACCAATGAGGATCGGCGCTAGGTGATCACGTGGAATAAAATAAATGATAAATGTTCACTAATTAAGAATTTGGTAAAACCCACAATATTACATTATATTTCAATTTAAATCTAAGGGCAGATAACTCTAATTGCTTAAAATTACTAGCTCTTTTGTGTGCAGTGTAGAACAGTGTTCTTGCTGTAAGTTTTATTTCAAAATAATCTCCAAGATGCATCATTCATGGAAACACATAAACACAGATGACTCTAAGCGTGACCAATCGCAGTAGCTCAGTGGTTAGAGGGTTCGCTTCGCAACAGGGAGATTGTGAGTTCCAACTCCGCTCGTGTCATGGCCGCGTCGAACCTTGTGATTGTGCCTTCGCCAAATGCACGTCAATGAGAAGTGAAAATCACGCGTCTTTCGGATATGGCCTTAATACGGAAATACTGTGTCACAGTAGCCGTCACCACAATAAGCTACCCTCACTGCTGCAGCCCTCAGAGCTTAACATTAGTCTAAATTTGTGGTACTTCACCTACACTTACCTATACGTATGAATGAACAATTCTCGACGTAATGTAAATTAATTAA
The DNA here is from genome assembly GCA_903981925.1 of Ostrea lurida. Taxonomy (NCBI): domain Eukaryota; kingdom Metazoa; phylum Mollusca; class Bivalvia; order Ostreida; family Ostreidae; genus Ostrea; species Ostrea lurida. The sequence goes on from CAJDSM010018464.1 coordinate 3,037, forward strand.
CAACCAACAACTATACGAAGGTTGAATTTTATCAACTAATGGCAAATGTCTAATCTCATTCAAATTAAAACGATATTAAAGGTCTTTACAGATCAAAGACGTGAAATGGGCATGCGCATTGCGGTTTTTACCTTTCAAACAATATATACATGTATATATGCATTTTGAACAAATATTTGAGATATGTATAAGTTTTTTTGTATGAAAGTATATCGCAGAATAATGATCGTGTGTTTCTTTCATCTTGCAATAACCAAAGTAGAGTTCAAATTATTATATGAAGAATGCAATTATATATTCTATATAAAGCTGGTAACAATTTTGTCTTTGTAACGTTCATTATTGCAACTGCATTTAAACGAACTTGGTATTATTCCCACATTTGGTAATAATACTAACGCTAACTGCTCTTTCTAAAGATGAAATTCTGCAAAATCATGTTTTAGTTTTAAACACATTTGATATCCAAATCAATGGGACCAGTAAATATGAGTTACCGTACTTATACTGGATTCCAAAACTTTACAAAACCCTCACACAAACTTCAGACCTAGTGTGCAATAAAAAAAAAATGGTTTCAACAGTCACGTTCTAAGCCAGCATTTTGCAAATTATATGGCCGTTATAACAATGTACATGTAGTTTGCCAGTTGTAATGCAATTCTTTTAAGGATTTTGTGAGGAAGCAGAGAAAAAGATAAAACGCAGAATAAACAATCAAAATTTATTTATATAATAAGACAAGTTTGAAAAAAAAAACCAAACAACAAAGTATTTACATTCACTCACTCACACCTAGGGCAACTAGCATACAAAATAAAGTATCAGTTATTGAGTAATTCAAGAAGTAACTTTCTTGCAGAAATATAACACATTAGTCAATAATATATGCAGGCAATGCTAACACCACAATCAAAGTCAAAGTGTTAATATAATACATTGTTATATTCAGTAAATAATGTTCTCTATATTTTCTATATAGAGAAAGCGCTCAACATAATTGATATTTGCCCGACGAAAAATATTACCGGTCAATATTTTTTAAAATATTGACCGGCAGCGAGTTTTTTCCCACCTTGATTGTGACAAGAAGATTGATTTATTGTGACGTAAATAAAAACGCTGCGACTACAAAGCAAACGTGACGTCACAATTAAAAAATAAGATAACGTTTTTGAAAGCAATCATAGCAAGATTCTCTAGATAGCATTACCGACACCGATAGTGGACAACTATTAATAGAGAGATTGTAAAGTTAATTTTCGGAGAGCAATATTATGCTGAGTTTTCTCTATACAGAGAGGATATAAAGACAATTCCAAACTATTTCAATGATTCGTTTTGTTTTTCATATAACAAAACAATTATTGACTGTGTTTTCGGGCAACATTGATTATGTTAGTCCCTCGGGACGAAAATATTGCCCTCCGCTCCGCGTCGGGCAATATTCCGTCCCTTGGGACTAACATAATTAATGCTGCCCTCAACCCCAGTCAATATTTGTATAATATTGCCAAATCGTTTAGGTTTTCAACTTGAAAATATTACTTAATATAATACCATATTTCCGATATGATTTAAGTTATACCTTGCTGCTTCTAACAGAAAAAGTTCATCTTATAGCAATACCCTTTTGTACTATAAAACCCGTTAATTTGTTTCAGTGTTAAATGTATCAATATAATACACAAATTGAATGTTTGGTTACTTAACACTTTACTGACGCCACGTCAAACTTAGCCTCAGACTCGCAGGCCTCCCACTGCAAACGATGCGGTCTCACACTGCCGACTTCTCACCAAATGAAACACTATGACCTCTACCCCGGGAAACGCCCATTCTCTATCACCCTCGCACGTGCCACAATACCAGATGAGTATTTCCCCGTCGGACACCTTCCTGACGCTGGGATTATTTCACAATGGCCCGGGTTATCCTAAACCCCCCTTGCACTGAAATAACAATTGCCTATCCTAAAACCTATCCAGATAACGCTATAGTACAAGTTACAAAATGTCAATCTATTGCCAAAACCGTTTAACCCGAAACATCGAAATATTTACACAATTATCTTATAATGCCCACACAGTAAAATTAAAAGGCTCCCTGGTTACCCATCTACCAGACTAACTACTGGAATTCGCCAAACAACCTCCTGCTGGACAATCTAAAAAACGTGGCCGCACCCTTGACAAACGGCCGTTGCTCTGATAACTGACCAAGCCTGTTTACTATTTATAGAACTACTGGCCAACATTCACACTACGGCAACCTGTGACGGGCATAAACCAAGTATATACACAAGTACATACACGCCACAAAACAAAACTATAATAAAATTCAACTTTATCACACCAGTACATCCTGGCATTGGTTCAAATGCTGTCTGACAAGTTTCATACCAATTGTTAATCCGTTATATATAGATTTTGAACAAAAATGACTCCGTTTACCTGATCAAGACAATGGACTCATTGCGTGTGTGACCGGTCGACAGGGGATGTACACTCTCATAGGTTCTAGTGTATCCAGGGGTTCGTGTTTGCCCAACTCTTGTTTTGCATTATCTTTGGAACGTATGCGACTGATCATTGTTCGTTGATTTCACCTTTTCATTCATATGACAGTTAATTTTCTTTCAATATGAATATGAAGAATATTATTGTATGGAAATTAATCAAACACAAAACCTTATTAAAAATCTCATACATTTATTTTATATATTGGATTAAAATACATAAAAGTCTTCAATTATCTCTTTTTCTTTCTATTTTTTCTCTCTTTTCTTTTCTTTTCAATTGTGTGTGTGTGTGTGTGTGTGTGCAATTGAACTCGTATGGATAAAAACAAAATTAGTATTTAATAATTGCTTCTCCGAATTGGATAAAGAACATCCCATTACGAAATATTAATAATCATGTGAAGTCATAGGCTGGATTTAAAAGGTACACAATCACATAGCGATTCCAACGCGTGGACGGCTTGCAGATATTGAGCAGGATACTAACAGTGATAAACCATGCAGCGAAACAGAAAACGGGGTAACAAAGAGGCTTTTATCATTTAATTTTTTTTAAGTGATTACCTAGCGGCGATTCTCATTGGCTAAAACACCTTTTAAAAATTTGGATGATTTTCCCATGAACTACCTTCGTAAAGCCGGAACTACTTTATTGACCACTTTTGTAATGGCTACCACGAAACGCATACAGCCACTTGATGAAGTTTGAAAGCTGCTGCGGATAGAATTGAAATTTAGTCAACATTCCTTTCCTTCTTTAGCCGTCCTGGTATTGAATAATACACAGTCCAATTTCTGTCACAAGATAATATGAAATCGACACGGGTTTCTAGTGTAAGTAACCAGATGTTTTATATTTAAATCCGGTGATTTTGTTGGTTATCTTGCTAAATCAATCAGATTATTAATTTGTTATTAGTAATTTTTCGCTCGGTGAGTAAAGGGCAGTCTTTGACTGATTTGGGGACAGGACTCTCTTCTTTTCGTGAAAATGTGGTTGTTCTTTGGGCCCCCCCCCCTTTTTTTTTGGGGGGGGGGCTACAACATAGGATCTCCGTAAGGTGCAGTAAAAGTAAGCGTCAAAATAAAAAAAAAGGAGAGGGCTACATCATTGCCGCTAATCAAATCAACACCGACATCAAAAATCACAAGTCGAGACCGGGGGTATTTCATCTGCTGTCGAGACCTTGATGTCCCCGATTTGTATCACTACATAACTCAATATCAGAATTTTCATGGTACATGTAGATCTCGGAATTCCTAAATCCCTTGATGATATAGACGCATACATTTCTGTTCACTTTGCGCGAATTTTCTGCATGTTTACATCGTTTAGTGAACGCAGTCGACAAAATATGTGTACACGTCATCAAATAAGTACACTGTTGTAAAAATGAAAAAGGGAATTCTTTTGTCTATTTATAGCTAGGGGCCCAATTATCGGCTGTTAATCTCAAATACTGCGCTTTTTGGAAGCGGAGTGGCGAATAATTGTGGCCCATGACATAATTATTTTCTATTTCTTAGAGATATGTGTTTACGTCATCACTGGACTGTACATTCTGCGCGATGATTACAGTATCTAGTTATTTGAGTCATGGGTCAAGAAATCATCCAACAATTAAAGTCTGATTGAACATTTATTTGTCAGGGTAATATGAAATTAGATGATAAGAATAGTCTCTTATATTTTTTCGGCTGATTCAGGTATCACCAAAATTTTGGACGGTAAAACAGTTTTACCCCCAAAATCTGGTGATACCTGGATCAGCCGAAAAAAATATAAGAGCCATTTCTTAAATCATAAAATTTTAAAATGCTTGGCATAAAATCATCTCACATGACTACATACTATAGACGGAATCTTCTTTTCCCATAAAGTTAACACTTTTTTCGAGCACATGTAAACACACATCCATTATTTACGTAAATCCTTTATAACCAGCTGTTTTCCACTTGCAATGAACATGTATGTTCTTTGCTAATACCTATATTTAATTCATTGGAATTTTCAGTAATATTTATCTTCAGAGTTTAACACACAGTCAAAATTGGGCTTTCTTCCAAACATCTACAATAAAATACAGCTTTAAACGGCGACGTGCGCTTACAATTTCAACAGATCTTGAAAGGTTAATGCATAAAGGGTATATTGTCCTTCATGTAGATAAAAGAATAACTGCATTTATCGTTTATTATCTTCTCTCTCAATCTTTGAATGAATTTGTTCGGAAACCAGTCTTGAATTAAATTAATTTTGAAGCCAAAAGAAACAAAATCTAAAAAATCGATTGCGAAAAGTGACAGATCAGTGTAAACACCAGGAAAGTAAGTTTTGGATGAATGGGAGGTCCTGGAAGGAATCCAAATCTCAGTTGGTTCAACAAACACCATTAACTCTGCGCCTCACGACTAACTGTACATATTAGTTTGATCAGTAATCTGACGCGGCCCAGAACATACTACCTCTCTGTCCCTTGAATTATGGTTTGACTGTTTGCTTTACGTTCCTTCAAGACTTTATGATTCAGATTCGTTGTTATCCCCTCGAAACTACACGTGGATGTAAAGAGGATATAGCATCGCCACTCTCTCTCCTCTCTCTCTCTCTCTCTCTCTCATCTCTCTCTCTCTTCTCATCTCTCCTCTCTTCCTCTCTCTCTCTCTCTCTCTCTCTCTCTCCTCCTTCCTCTCTTTCTCTTCCTTCTCTCTCTCTCTCTCTCTGTATCTACAGTACACCAGTAGCTATTCATCACAAGTATTTCAAATTGATTGTTGTGATCTTTATAGGTATCGAATTTTCTTCAATTTTCTATTTTGTAGCTCAAGTACGAAAACGTTGTCATTGGTATCCACAGATAAGCTGTATGGGCGTTGTAAACCACAGTTATCAATGAAACGAAGGAACTTTCCGTCTCCATCAAGGATGTGGATGCGGTTATTGTGACAGTCTGCTGTCAAGATATGGCTGTGGCTGTCTGTTGTGATGCCGTGTGGATCAAACTGTTCCTTGGCATGAGAAGGATGCCCTGTATATCTAAATCTGAGTTTCCCCAAGTGATTGACTACCACCACTGCTTCAGCTTCCAGGTCGGCCACGCAGATATCCAAGTTCCTGTTTTCGCTGATGTATTTAGGGTAACCCGATGAATACAAAGATTTACCCTGATCATCAAATTCAATGGTTTGCTTTTCTTTGAGACCAGACGAACCTGTGGGCAAGGCATAACGGACAATTTTTGATTGATTCCAATCAATTCTGTCCATGGTTACCAGAATGTCACCATTGAAGGTAACACAGACTTTGAAAGGCTGCCAACCCTCCAGCTTGATGACTTCCTGTATCTGCTTATTTTTGACCATGTTTACAGTTTTTGTACCATCATCTGTGTAGAAGAGATTACCATCCTTTGCAACCGCTATGTCACATGGCACATTTCCCGATTTGGTTTCAACTGACCTCAATAGCCTGCCCTGGAGATTGCATAATCTCATGATCTTTTCATTTCCACGGATCCAGATTTCTTCATCGCTGAGGCATGTAACACCTCGTAATCCTGTATGCTCAGTGTCGATGGCCGTGATGATTTGTGGTTCATAAAGTAATGTGTATCCTTGTTCATCATATGTTAGCAATGAAGCCGTCAGACAACCAAACATCTTTTGTATTTTCTCCGTATCGATTTTCCCAGGATTAAAGTTTGGAAATGCAACTTTGACTTTATCGGGCAATCTTCTGAAATCATCAATTTTGGACTTGTAGCCAGAGGTATTGTTCGCCTTCAGCAAATTCTTCAGATAAAAAATAAGTTTCTTTAATTCTGAAATCTTGGTAGTGATTTCACCGTCATGTTGACAAAGGATACCCATGTGTTTGGTTTTCTTTTCCTCAATATCTCGTTTGAAGTTTTCGACTATGCTGTTTATTTGTTGGTGCCAGAGCTCTCCATGTTGAGTAACAGCAGCTATCTTTTCCCCATAATCTGTTGTCAGCTTGAATTTACGCATCTTCAGCTCTGATGCAATATGTTCGAATCTGGGGAGAATGATGCTTTCTAATTCTTTTAGGTCCATTTCTGCTGTTCTCTGCAAAATATCTCTTAACGTGTGCCTATGATGTTTACCAGACTCGACGCAGGTTGAACAGATAGGGATGTCACAATTTTCACAGAAAAGAGTTGAGTAATGTTTGGCATGTGTGGAGCATTTAGGGGTAAATTTTATATCAGTGTATGGAACGACTAAGTGTTGTTTAGAAGAATCAGACAGATGCTTTCCGATGCAGAGTTCACAAAAGTTTTTATGACAAATCGCACAGTGACTCTGCAGAGGAGCCCTTTTACATAAGTCACATTGCAAGACTTCCTGGGCACCGTGTCCTTCCATTTCAAGTAAAATTATCACCAGTGAAAGCTGAAAATAAAGAACGGAACATGAAGTATTGCCTATCAAATTTTATATATGAGACTGTGTACAGAAAAAACGTCTGTTGTCATATTAATGAGCTAAAACAATTGCGAGCATGTACATGGAGATGTTAAGCAAAGGCAAAGATAATAACTTTGATACTGGAAAGAATGATATAGATTTTCCAGAGTAAGTACACAATATATATAACACGGTATATTATACACTTATCCACTGGCTGTGAGTGGAATAGTTCTTTTATTCAACACGAGACAGGACATATTCCCCGAGGGCTTGCCGAGGGAAATAGTTCTTGTCAAAGTTTGAATTAAAGAGCTATTCGACAATCACACCCAATGAATAAGTGTTTTATTATACTGATGTCTATACTTCAACTGTTGGGAAAAGAAAGATACATATCTTAAATTCAATGAACATTCAAATTGTTTAACACTATCAACGGATGTTCTCCGTTGTTTCTGAAGTTCAACTATTATTGTAATCAAGATTTTCCTTGCGTAGAAAGCACCGTCCGGTTTT
>CAJDSM010018465.1:131-10283 GCA_903981925.1 Ostrea lurida
TTATCCTCGGGGACAGACACGTGTGATAAGAAATTCTCGCACCTACAATTCTCTCCTGAACATCTAAGAGAAACTTAAATCTGTACCACTTTACATACAACTGGTGACGTCTCGTGAAATATCCCAACAGGCACGCAACGTTGTATCAACGTTGTTCACCGTTAATATTTGATGGCGACGTTGAACAGCCATGTGTTTACGTTGGCACACTGTTCTCATTTCGACATTGAAATTTCAACGTTGCAATGACGTTGAATAAACGTTTAAATCAAGTTTGGAAACTGTTTCTAATAATGATATTTTGTATTAATTGAATTTATCAAATTTTTATACGTATCAAAAGATAAGTTCATCATTTTATGGAGAATTTCAAATTAGTTGAATACCCGACGTCTAGATGACGTTTAAGTGACGTTGAAAAAATAATTCTTTTTTAAAAACACAGAAAAGATGTAAATAAGAAGAAAAGAACATTAAACTGTTGATAACATACTAAAAGCAATACATGATGTAACTGACGGCAAATAATTTGTGAAATAAAATAACAAATGAAGTGACATATTGTGATTGAGAATATGTAATGTCACTGATTCAGAGTTGATTTAAGCCAGTATACGCGTCCAATCAGCAGAAAATGTCGATTCATAAATTACTGGCATCCCGTCAGTAAATCTTCTTCGTTATCTTCCACGCAATGACCTCGGAGGTCAATAGTTCGGATTCGTACTAGATTTGACGACGGGTAACCCCGTTTACCTTGTTTCGACTACGGGCCCACGGCGGGTGTGACCGGTCAGGCAGAGAATGCTTACTCGTCCATGAAACCTGATCATGCCTTCGGTTTTGTCCGTGTTGCCATTTGAAAATTTTAGTGCGACCTGTATATGTTCTACATGAGAAGAAGAAATTTCTTGTGACGATCTTTAAATAAAATGACATTTAAAATATTAACAACATTTTATTCATTAACAATATTTTTTTTTCCATTTATATGCCTATTCTAAATACATGTATCGGTAATTCCAATGAACTTGAAATAAAAGACACACAGTCCTCCGCGTTTGCTTCATATTTAGATATTTTATGAAACATAGTTGGTACATGTAACTGCAAACTAACAACTAAACTTTATGACTTATCAAGAGGTCAAAGAAGAAAAAACTGTAGTCCTTCTACATAGTATAAAGTAGCGAAGTAACAAAGTATTAAACGTAATCATAGTCCCAAAAACACATACAAATCGAGTATAGGGCAACATAGACCTTCGACAAAAGCGAAGGCAGGATCAGGTGCCATGGAGGAGTAAGCATCTTCTGATGACCTGTCACACCCGCCGTGAGCCCGTAGTCGCATCAAAGTAACGGGGTTTCGCTTCGTGAAATCTAGTACGAAAATGACAGTCTAACAAAGGGTATGAAACAAAACAGTCAACATTGAACTTAGTGATAATTTGTAATCGCAAACAAGGTCATTATAGCGACCGTAGAATTTGCGAAATGATGACTTAAACGAGATTCGTTATAACACTGCAACATCTACTTTTTGGTTAGTAGTTGTCCTCGCTCTAAAAAATCACCATACGCATGGCATGTCCTTGCGTATCGAATCAACTGAGAGACATACACACCATAAGCAAGGCGATAGTGGTACATTATAAATAGAAAAAGAAAGTTAATCTAATAAAGAACGAACAAAGTGTACACATCACGTATATTTGTGATTTATGCATCAAACATTTATCAACAAATCAGACATTTTTTATTTAAAAAACATAACTCAAGTTTCAAAAATTCTCTCTCTCTCTCTCCTCTCTCTCTCTCTCTCTCTCTCTCTCTCTCTCTCTCTTCTCTCATCTCTCTCTCTCTCTCTCTCTCTCTCTCTCTCTCTCTCTCTCTCTCTCTCTCTGGAAATCTTTAGAAATATCTATCTTCGTGAAATATAACTATTCATGATGGAAAAAAGATGCCTAAAATATCTAAAAAAGACAGTGGATGTTGTTTGCGATTACAAATTATCACTAAGTCATATGTTGACTGATTTGTTTCATACCCTTTGTTAGACTGTCATTTTCCTACTAGATTTGACTACGGGTAATCCCCGTTTACTTTTATTTCGACTAAGGGCTCACGGCGGGTTGTGACCGGTCAGCAGAGGATGCTTCTCCTCCATGGCACCTGATCCTACCTTCGCTTTTGTCGGAGGTCCGTGTTGCCTACACCTCGAATTTTGTATATGTTTTTTGGATTATGATTACGTTTGAGACACAATGTTAACTTCGCCTTTTTGTATGTAAAATGATTTCAAACGAAACAGCAGGTACACAAAGTCATTATTGATATCAGATATATACAAAATTTTGATTTGCTTATCAGTGATCAAGGTATACTCTGAAGTATATTAATACGTGCACAGATAAAGGGGAATGGTGCTTCCAATCTTCCCCTAAACTTCGTTTGCAGAGGTTAAAAAATAGGTATCGTATGAGTTTAACCTTATATGGTCTTTTACGTCGCAATTGTGAAAATTCTTTATAGTCTCAAAGTTTTGGATAACATTGAATAAAATACTTAATATATTACTAAAAATAAATTCACTTTATTTCAACAAGAGGTCCATAGGCCGTATTGATGGCTTGAGTATCGATTCAAAGTCTTTCACTTTGATGACGCATTATCTTAACAAATAAATATTTGACTATCATGAGCATTTATTGTAAATTCCCTGTTTCTTGATCTGCAAGAAAAAAGCTAAATACATAATTATGTAGAGCAGGAAATCCTTTACCATAATTGTAAAAGCCACGATAACGAACCAACCAATCTCCTCCCAGATAGAGTAAACACTGACCTATGGATATACCATGTCGGAAATGGTGCCTAGAAGGAGTAAGCATCCCCTGTCGGTCGTTCCCACCCGCCATAAGCCAAGTGTTTTGATTAGGTAAACGAAGTAATTCGTAGCCAAAATCAGTATTAAGTATATAGAATCGCTTAACAATTACTATGAAACACATCAGACCCAAAGGAAGATTGTATTGGCAAAGTAGATCGTTATAACTACAGTTACTAAAACGTTCTACTTTACCACACGCACGGTGACCGCACGCAGAACGAACGGTGACCGCACGCCGACCGCAATTTGGTGAACGGAGAACGCACTGTGACCGCACGCTGAACAATGAATGAAAAATGACTAAACGCACGGTAACCACACGCTGAACGCACGGTGAACGCATAGTGACCGAACGCAGAACGCACAGTGACCGCACGCTGAACGCACGGAACAAATGGTAAAGTAGAACGTTTCAGGGACTGTACCATAGAATTTGATAGACTGCTTATTTTAAACGTGACTGTTGAATTTCCTATGACAGCTTTTTCGTACGTAGCCTGCCTCGATTCAAACATAAATCATACGGAAAACAAATATTGAATGCGTTGAGACACACACACATACACATCATCAGAAGGCGATGATGTGGTCTTGCTATATAATTATGGACAGTTGACAATAAAGCTGAAATCGTACCATTTGTCATAAAGTTGAGTTGCTAGTTTGCCATTAATGTATTTAACTACGAAGCACATATTGCTGTCGTGATATGGGGATCTCAGTGATGGAGGTTGCGATTCAGGACTAACACAACGTAGATATAATATTGTTTTTTTATTTCGTATACATGTGATCTTAATTTTAGTTCCAGCGTGCAAAACCAAGAACTTTTGCAAGAATGGCGGAACCCTCGTGTGTTCTGGGAGTTCCAGACGGTCCCAGAAATGCATTTGTGCGGATGGTTGATCTGGCAGGCGATGTGGTAGTAAGTAGTAATTTAAACTTTTTAGACAACACGACCTGCTCAGCGAAGTTAAGGAAGCCTGCATTAATATAAGTGCAATAAAACAACGTTCTGTACAAATGCACATGTTTGGTTGGTAAATTAAAAATTAAACACAACTGATACATATATTGTAGTAATGGTTCAACATGCGAGGCAAGGCAATCGCATGGTCACATAAAATTTAATTATCACGTGTTTTGAGTCATGTGACTAGCTTAATATAGGCATGAGTTTATGATACACTAAAAGTGCAATAGAACAAGGGCCACGAATTATTTAAATCAATTGTTTCAATGCAACTTTTGGAAAACGGACAATCTACTTTACACATTTTTTCTGTAGGTGACAGACCCAATAATGTATGTATGGCTTGAGGATATAGTTAGAGAAAATATTATATAATGGGAATCTTTACTGAATATGCACTCTTTTTACCACTGATTAATTCAGAATTTATTCTAGTACAAAACCGCATCCAACCACGTTTTAAAGCAACCAAGGTTTTTGATAAGAATGTATGCCAAATATTCTTGCACATATTAGGGTTCTCCCTACAGAAAAATTGTGAAGTAGGGATTTGTGTTTTCAAAAGTTGCATTGAATACAATTGATTTAATAATTCCCTTTGCCCTTGTTCTATGCACTTTATATAGTGTATCATCAAAACTCATTCTATATTTAGCTGTTCCGCCATGACTCAGCACGTGCATGATTCAATTTTAATGTGACATGCTATTTGCCTTGACTCGCATGTGAACCATTACTACAATATGATGCATCAGTTGTGTTTAATTTTTTAATTACCTCCAAACCTGTTGCATTTGTATCAGAACGTTGATTTAACGCTCTTATATTAATTACAGGCTTCCTAAATGTCGCTGAGTACGGACTGTTCCGTTTACATGATTGGAAGGTAGGGGACTCACGGCGGATGTACCGTGTCAACAGGGTATGCTTACTCTCCTAGGCATCCTGAACATCCCCACCTTCTGCGTGTGTCCAGGGGTCCTTATTTAACCCAACTCTTGTTTTTGGTATTCTATTTACGGACTTTACGAGAATGATTATGCTCATTATAGTTGCCTTTACAATTACTCTGTGTGAAGATGAAATTCATTTTGGACTTAAGGGACAAGAATTTATATACAACTATACCAGTGTTCCAGCTAGATTTCAAGAGGGGACATGGCGCATACGGGACAAAAAAGCACTTTGGTTTGAAAAGGACACATGGAATCATCATCTGCATAAAAATAATTGTTTTTTACATGTATTATAAAAAATTATTTATTACATGCATTGTGAGTATATATTTAATACGATGCTAATTTTATTGTATGTTCAAGATTGAAACAAAAAGTATTGAAATGACTGAATCTTCAAATTGAGACAGAAGATGTTTCGAACTATTTTTCTTACGCATACGTAACTATAATTATTTATAGATTTAGCGGTTTAATATCGAATCTAATTTTAAAAGCAAAGTGATATTTAAAATCGTGTCAAAAGCATACAAGTAGACCTTACTAACATGTATATTTTTTTCCCCCAGAAGAACTATATATTACCGTAAAATATATTGTGCTGATTCATTAAATGAAAATTCCTGTTTATTTCAAGTTTTGTTTACACACCCTTGATTTACACCTCATTGCAGAAAAATCTTGTCGCTTGAAAGTCACTGAAACATGGCAGGTTCACTTACAACTCCATTCAGAATACCACGGATGTAAGTCCAATGCATAACAGAAACAGCAAGCATTTGTTTGAATATACCTAACCAAAAAAAAAAACAACAAAACCAAAACAAAAACAAAAAAAAAAAAAAAAAAAAAAAAAGAACAACAACAAAAAACCAATAAAACTTAAAACCAATAAACAAAAAACTGCATACTACCCAGCAATATCACAGTACTTATTAACTGATAAATAACATGTTATTTGATTAAAAATAGATCTTGAATTATGTTATAACATTGATTGACAACATGTTATTTACGGTTATAGGAAATTCGAGTGGCGCATTAGTGGCGACATTTGGTCCACGGTGCCAGTGCTTATAGAAAACCTGCAGTGTCATTATACAAAAAGGCCGACAGTTAATATTGTGTCAAAACGTAATCATAAGAAAAAAACCCATATACACAATCGAGTGTAAGGGGCAAACAACGGACGCTCGAAGCGAGGGTAGGATCAGGTGCCATGGAGGATTAAGCATCCTTCTGCTGACCGGTCACACCGCCTTGAAGCCCTTAGTCGTAAGATATAGTAATACAGGGATATACCCGAGTCACATCTTGCTAATATCTTTCTTCCCGCTCGAATTTTATAGCACAGATAAAACTTACATTCCAGGTGTTATTGCATTTCATAATTCAAGACGATCCCAGAGCATTTAGGTTAGTAAGGACAGGGAGCTCTCACTTTCTGGTATTGAATTGATAAACAAGCATTTTCATGCTTTATTCAACCATATTAGGTCAAGTGTACATGATTCCATTGCTTAAAGGTGCATGGTTACTGTAACGGAAGGCTGCACCCTCTATGTTATGGCCTGACATGAGATAACCCGAATTCAATGACGTTTACGTATAATTTGACTTTATTTAGAGGATTTACGAGAATTACCAGTGGCTATATACTTAGGTTTGTAAATTCTTATAATAGACACCAGTAATATAGTATCGCGATCGCGGAGGAGCAAGTCGATTCACGAAGGACATAAACAGATGTGTTCGCTTTTATATTTCGCTTGTAACTATGCAAATACATGGCTAATGTATCACATCTTTCATTAATGCAAACAATCGTCCGACATTTACCCTCTCGGCGATTAGATGTTGATAGCAGTCAAGTGGCGATATAAGAGGTGACTCTGCCGAAAAATAAGGATCTTAGCACGTTATAACAAATATTATGTAAATAAGCAAACTATCAGATTAAGAATTAGAAGCCAGGGGTTATTAGGTTTCATACTAGGTCTGTAATCACGCCATTTTCTAACAGTATCATTTAAACGGCACTCCGCGAAAACCAAAGTCTACATTCCTAAAATCCTTATACCTCTTAAAACCGTCTTTGATATCGTCTGGTAATGGTAAGGTAGTTTGGATCTATGAGTGGTGGGTCAAATGGAATCTGAACTCTCCAGGCGTATGGTCCCTTGCCTCTTAGGATGGAGGCAAAACTGGGAGCGACCAATGAAGGTTCTATATTTGTCTTTAAGTCTTTGATATTCCCTTTTCTCTGTGTTCTTTTTAAGCTTCCAACATAAAAAACAAAGTACCGAAAGAGAAAGTATTTTTAAGTATTAGAATAATTATCATGTACAGTTTTATTTAAAATTGACGAGAAATAAGAAAAAATAATGATGTAATAAAAAAAAATGTTTCACATATTGATCAATCCAAAATCGATAGTGGTCGAAATCTGCTGTTGGATTACCCTATTTAATAAGAACTTTGAATAGTGTAATGGCGTAAATCACGGAGAATCCCACCCATGTTATGTATCCTTGTTTAAGTCAAATGTAATTATAAAGCTCAAAGTTTCGATCTAAAATATTCTGACATACCGTTCATGCAGATTCATAGAACTCTTACAAAATCCTTTAATGCTTTCACTGGAAGCATAAAACTGAAGTAGAAAGCTGTAACAGTTGATAAGGAGGGAGACTTTTCGCTCATCTGTGAAAAATGACAAGCCCTCAGGTGTGTTCTTGCTTCATGATTACCTGAAATTGTGATAATAAGCCTTTGCAAAGGAAAGTGTAGAAATCAGAAATGCTATCAAAATTAAGGATTATCTCCCTTAGGTATAGCTCGATCTTCCGAAAGTATTTAGATCCAGTCTTTGGCACTACATTGGGTTTACGTTTTGAAAAGTTTTATACTTTTCTGTTTCGGATTTCCAAACATTTTCGCTTTGAGCATCACTGAAGAAATATAATTTGTCGAATTGCGCATGTGGTGCATTCAAAATTGGTACCGTATACGATTCTTATTACAGGTTTGTCAACTGAATCAAAATATATTTCTCGTGAACTTGTCTAATTTTGATAACCTCTGGTATACTAAACACAGATTAATATAATGGTACTGATCTTTGTTCATCTATGTGTTCTTATACGGGATGTTAATATTTATCTCCTATATATGTTTATCTATTCTAACAAGGGTATCAAGTTCTTTTGTCTATTTAACGCATAGCCTGACGCAATCCTTTGACCAAATTTATAATAGACACAATTTATAAATGACCAACTGCCAAGATGAGATAGTCTTAATTTTCAAATCTTTTAAAATAAACAAATGTAGGCTCTCATTTTTATATTGAAAAAAAACAATATCAACATCAACAGTAGTGACATGTTCCAGCTTGACTATAATTGAAACTGATGAGACGAACATCAAGGCGGATGAGTACAAGTAATTTTAGGCACATGTTAAACTTTGTAATTCCAATTTGATTTTATTATTGACCCGCTGGGCCGAGGCCTGCTGGTGGACTGTTAAGTCCACGAGGGTCTCTAACAGCCCAGTTGCTATCGTACTAATGTTCTAGCTCTGAAATACGGATATGTTATTTAATTGCAGTGGTAAAAATTAGGAAATTCATATCAAATTAAGGAGTATCTCCCTCAAGGCATAGCTCGAATCCTTTTCCGAAGTTTTGGCCCAATCTTTTGGCACTACATTTTACTTTCATGTTTCGGATTTCCAACTTTTCGGTTTGAGCATCACTGAAGGACATTAATTGTCAAAATGCGCCATCTTGGTGCATAAAATATTGCGTATATGATGTTATATATTATATGTAACAGTTGGCAGAAGATTTGTAGGAAATCAATGGTGGTGCAGTAAACTTGAAATATGCTGTAATGCAAGATTTTTGTATTGATGACGGAATGTTGCTTAAGTTGATGGCATTCTATTCCTTGTGTAATGCAAGTATAAGGATCAGTGGCAAGATTCGAAAATATCAGTAATCTGCTTTTGTTTCAAGAGGCCCTTGTGGACAACTTCTATAGAATTCAAATTTGCATTCTGAAAAATGCAAGTAAAGACTGACTTGGCGTCAGCGTATTCAAAACTTTCAATGGAATTGGTAAAGTTTTTTGAGAAATTACTGTGAACCTAATTTTCGGTAGACGTAAGGTAAAAGAAATCAAGAGTGACATCCGTGTGTGGTTTGCATTTCTTGAACGGACGCAATACGCCTGCATTTACAACTTTTTGTATTGAAATTAAATTCCCACAATTCACCTTTATTTCCTTTTGGATTTAGTCAAATTTCTTATATTCAAAACGTTTGTCGTTGTATCAATAAGGGAATACATTACCCAGGGTCTTGATCCGGTGAATTTTACCTTGTTACGAAATTGGGTACCCGGTAAAATTGGACTTGGTTTTGTATGATGATTTTATTTTTATAATTCTGACTCTCAATGGTCTGGGGGATTGATATGCTGACTGTTTATTTTGAAGTATGTGTCCCGATATTTTTTATTCAATGACCCATTAGTTTCCCCCCGTAAGTAAACCTACAGACAAGTTTAGAATAGTCACATGTCAAAATTTTCAAAAGTTTTAGTACAAAAATATCAATTAATCAAATAAATCACATGTTTCACATTTATTTTTACATAATATTTGGAAATGGAGCAAATAATCTCTTAACGACACAAGACAATCTGTAATTGTGGCAAATTAATGTTCATTTTGTTATTTAAAGGTGACTATTCGACAATTGCATAATGGACAAACTCACAGGGTATTCTGAGGGATAGCAACGATTCTGTTGGAACCTTTGTCCTTCATAAACTCCACAGAGTGAAATGTTAACTTCGCCTTTTTGTTTTTATATTTGTTCCTCTATTTACATATATTAATGGAAAAATATAAATCATATAAGGTACCAGTTTCTATGTACCAGGCCAGATGCGCATTTCGACAAATCATGTCTTCAGTTCAAACCGAAATGTTGGAAATCCAAAACATGAAATTAAAAATTAAAAAAAAGTGAACAATCTAGTGCCAATGACTGGAGCCAATAATTCGTAGGATCAGAGCTATGCCTGAATGCATTTCGTGCAAACAAATACCTTCGAAGACAAAGCGTCATCCAGCAGATAGTTAAATGAAAAAAATATTAAGAAAACGAACGGTGGAGAATCTCAAATGCTAAACGGAATGCAAAATAAGCAAACACTAACCCCGAGATACACAAGTGTTGGGGTAAGGTGCTTAGAAGAAGTAAGCATGACGCACGCACGTACGTTCCAACGATCCTGCCTTCGCTTTTGTCGGAGGTCC